>CM068744.1:10199396-10456159 GCA_035084275.1 Hydrolagus colliei | reverse complement strand
TCACACTACACCTTACCACTCAGGTGTAGTGTGCCACTAGGTGACTTGTTCAATCCTCAACTGTCTTTTCTCCCCCATATTTATGCCATAATCTGCTTTGCCTTCCCTCATCTCTGCAACATTGCCTGCTACTACATCAGCACTCAGGCCACTGAAACTCTCATTCATACACCTTCATTACGTCCAGGCTCAAGGATGCCAATGCCCTGCTTATCGGCTTTCCCAATACCTCCCTCCATAGGCTGCAGATTATCCAGAACTTTGCAGCCAGTGTGCTCTCCCACACCAGACTCCACAAACCTATCACCTCTATTCTCACTCGACTCCAACGGCTTCCCATCACTCAGAGAACTCAACTCAGGATCCTGCTCTTCACCTTTAAAGCCCTCCATGGCCTCGCCCCACAAGGAGACCTTTCAACCCCCTACCAACCTGTGCGCTCCCTCCACTCAGCAAGCTCCAGCCTGCTCCATGCCCCCACTCCAACACCACCATCCCACCCCCCCCCCCGCCCCCACCTCAAGACCCTCTTCTTTGACCATGCCATTGGTTCTCCTCCTTTCCTCCACCCTCCCCTATCCCATTGCCAGCTCGGTTCCGAAACACTGAATGTCCAGTGCCTAGGGTCATCCTCCCGACCTCAAAAATACTGTAAAAATGTAATTTAGTTGTGGTTGTTCTTTGCAGCTCGTGCTGCACTTCACTGAGATGCTGCAAATTGCAAATCTGTGCTTTACTCTCTCACACACACACACACACACAGCAGTGTATCTGTATCTGACACACTTTCTCACACACTATTCTCCAAAACACTGATTGTCTAGCGCCTTGGAGTATCTACCCGACATGAAATGCACGATACATTTGTAATATTTTTGTTGTTTTTGTACCTGTTGGACTTTACTGACACATATTCATGGATGTTTCAATCTTCTCTATACCTGCTGCAGAAGCAATGTATCTGCTGATTTTTCTTCCAAAGGAAACAAAAAAGTAACTGTTTTAAGAATAAAGAAAACTTGTTAACTTTGTACAGTACATTGTAATGTTTTTGTTATAGTGTTTACTACATATGGAACATTTCATTTGTTTTGTATGAGAACAAGTTTGAAGGCAAAGAATCAAGGCTTTGCTCCTGTATTGGAAGGGTTGGGAGGGTTAGTTTCACATTCGTTCAGAGTGCAGATTCAACTGTAAATACTTGATTTAAACAAAACCTAAACAACAAAAAGAGCAAAGAGTTTTTTTGGAGAGGTCAGATGAATGTATGACATTTGGAAATCTATTACATTGAGAATATTCAAATCCATCTCAGAGTTTCACTTTGTAATTAGCTGATGAGGTCTGAGGCTTCAGCTGCTGGAAGATATTATCTGGATTCAGCGTTTGTGAACACATGCTCACATATCGGGGGGGGGGGGGGGGGGTTATGATCTGGCTTAATTGCCATGTAGAAATGTGAGTAGCTGTTGTTAGAAATTCTGCATTTCCAACCTCTCTGCCATTGCTCAATGGGCAGCATTTCAGATTGCACCTTGGGACATCCTCCCAACCTGAAAGGCGCTCTATAAATGTAATTTTGTTGTTGTTGGTCCCAAAGAGATTTGTCAGGAGTTCTTGATATCTGCTGTTCATTTCAGCACCTTGGGCTGTCTTCCTGATGTGAAAATCTCTATAAAAATGTAAATTTTTGAATTGTATCTACATTTGTATTTCATTGGATCAAATCTGTGCTTGTTGGATGTCTAATGACCTACGAACTAGTCTAGGGTACGGCGATATGGGAATTTTCCGGATATGGATATATCGGTTGGCTCATATCGAGATACACCGAAATACCGATATTTTCAGTTTTTTCGTACTGCGCATGCGCGCGCATTCCGGGTGCGCGCGCATTCGGGGCCTATCTTCTCAGGAGGTAAATATTTTTCTCTCTCTGTGTCTCTCACTCTCTCCATCTCTGTGTTTTTCTGTCTGTGTCTCTCTATGTCTCTCTCCCTCTCTCCTCTCTCACATCCCCCCCCATCTCTATCTAGCTGTATATTATCACATCCACCCCGTCTCTCTCCCCCCCCCACCCCCCCCAGCCGTCCCTCTCTCGCACCCCCCACCCCCGTTGTCTCTTTCCCCCACCACACCCCCAGCCGTCTCTTTCTCCCTCCCCCCCCCCCACCGCCGTCTCTCTCTCCCTCCCCCCAGCCATCTCTCTCCCCCTCCCCCCAGCCGTCTCTCTCCCCCTCTCCTCCCCCCCCCCCCCGCGTCTCTCTCTCACTCCCCCCCGCAGCCGTCTCTCTCCCCCTCCCTCCAGCCGTCTCTCTCCCCCTCTCCTCCCCCCCCCCAGCCGTCTCTCTCCCCCTCTCCTCCCCCCTCTTGCCGTCTCTCTCCCCCTCCCCCCAGCCGTCTCTCTCCCCCTCTCCTCCCCACCCCCGCCGTCTCTCTCCCTCCCCCCCCAGCCATCTCTCTCCCCCTCCCCCCAGCCGTCTCTCTCCCCCTCTCCTCCCACCCCCCCAGCCGTCTCTCTCCCCCTCTCCCCCCCCCAGCCGTCTCTCTCCCCCTCTCCCCCCCAGCCATCTCTCTCCCCCTCCCACCCCCCAGCCATCTCTCTCCCCCTCCCCTCAGCCGTCTCTCTCCCCCTCTCCCCCCCAGCCATCTCTCTCCCCCTCTCCCCCCCAGCCATCTCTCTCCCCCTCTCCCCCCCAGCCATCTCTCTCCCCCTCTCCCCCACAGCCGTCTCTCTCCCCCTCTCCCCCCCCAGCCATCTCTCTCCCCCTCTCCCCCCCCCCCCCAGCCGTCTCTCTCCCCCTCTCACCCCCCAGCCGTCTCTCTCCCCCTCTCCCCCCCCAGCCGTCTATCTCCCCCTCACCCCCCCACCCCCAGCAGTCTCTCTCCCCCTCACCCCCCCCCACCCACAGCCGTCTCTCTCCCCCCACCCCTTGCATACCTGTATATTGTATTCGAGGACTATGAATACAAGATGGCGGCTTTGCACCTCGGTCTGTGCATTGTGTATAGAGATGAGCATTCTGGGTCTTGTAGTTGATTGTGCTCGCATCCCGATTTTTTACCTCGATATATCGTTTTTCGATATATCGGTATTTTTAAAATGTCTATATCGGCATACCGATATGAAAATCATATCGGGTTTTAGCGATATACCGATATATCGCCGTTCCCTACGAACTACCTTAGAGCCTCCTAGAGGTGTGTGTTTGGCGGTGTAGAGATGTAAGTGGGTAGCCTTCTGCCTGAAGTGTCTACAAGGTGCCTGACAACATAATATCAGAATTGAGTCAATCCTTTGATGTGGTCTCAGTTGTCCAGTTCCTGAGTCAGACTGATTTCCAAGGCAGTGTTCATCATATGCCAGCCTAATTGTTGGCAGGACTTGGGAGGGATGGACTAATCAATGAAGCAAACCAAAGCCCTAAAGGGGATGGAGGTTTCAGCTGGATATATAATACATGCCTTGCCAGACTTCATTCTTTGTTGTATGTATCCCACAATTAAGCATTAACATGTCTTGGAAACAAAAATTGGAAATAAAAAAGACAATAACAACACATTTGCTATACAAGTGTAAATTTGTTGTTGTCTTTTATTTCAGTTTCTACCACTCAGAGACTCTTTTCATTTCTATTAGTAGAATATTAGATCTCATGTATTTAGCTTGCAATCACTGTGTAGTTGAATGCAGAAATTCAGCTCTTTATCCACTTTTCAAAAAGTATAAATAAAACGTGATATGCCAATAGAAATCTACAATGTCAAATATTTAGGATAATGTGGAACTTGGGCCTCTCAGCAGATATGTGGATGAGCTGATCTCCAGGAATAATTCACCAATGCAGGAAGCGTTAAATATGTGTATTCGGAAGATGACATTTCATGAAGGTAATAAAACATAACACCATTTGCTGCATTATTAATAAACCCAGTTCAATCTTTTTTTTAATATGCTTGTGGCTTCAATTTAACAATAGAATTTTGTAATCGAGTTGATCTTCTATGACAATCTGGGGACACATTGATGACTAACCAGCCAACCCATTTTATGAGCAGGATTTGGAGGATCACACTGTTACTCAAGGCAGTAATTATTCTGACTCAGCTCCTGTTAACCCTGCAAGCTCTAAAGGATAGGACAGAACTCGCTGAATAAGCAGAGGAAGCTTGCCAGACATTGCTCACGTTGGCAAATCTTTAAGCTGCTTTATAAAAGTCAGAACACAAAGTAAGTATTATAGACCTACATCCAATGTATAGAAATAACAAATGCTAGAAATATTCAGCGAAACCTGAAACATTAACCTGTATCTCTTTCAAATGCAGATTAATTGGGATTTTACTCATTAGAAAAACAATACTCTTATAGAACAAAAATGCTAAATACCGCAGATGCTAGAAATCTGAAACAAAACCAGAAATCACTGGGAACACACAGTGGGTCAGGCAGCACCTATGAAAAAAGGAAAAGTGAGTCAACGTTTCAGGTCCACAACCCTTCATCAGAACTGAGTTCTGACGAGTTCTGACGAGTTGTGGATCCGAAACGTTGACTCACTTTTCATTTCTCCATAGATGCTGCCTGATCCACTGAGTGTTCCCAGTGATTTCTGGTTTTGTTTTAGTAATCGTTTTGGGCTCCCTTCAGGTGGATGGCCAGAATATCAATTTTAGGAACTTCAGAGACTAGCTCTCTCTTGTTTTACCATTAGATTCCCTTTCATGACATTATATTTTTGCTTTCACTAACCTCTAAGCCTTTCATATATCTTTATCTTTCTGTTGATGGGAATCTCTGCATCTTATCTGTGATTACTTTTCGATAATAAAAGCACTTTGACACATTCTTTTGACGACCCATTTGCTTTTCTTGGATTTTGTTCATTTGATTTTTGGACTTATTATTGTCTCTATTCTGTATAAAAGGCTTCTGTAGATTGTTCATTTTCTCTTCTACCAATACAAAGTCACTACACTTCCTAGTAAATCCTGTTAAGCACTTTGAGACATTTTGATGCTTTGATGCTTTTATCAAATGCAAGGATTTTTTAAAATAAAATTTTTGCAAATATTAGAACGCTATAGCCAAATTGAGAGTGGTTGGTTGTGCAAAAGCTGCAGGAGCTGAATTGAAGATTTGGTGTAAAAGAAGGAATATATCAAGGCTTTATCATACTCAGTAGATCTTAATAAATTCCTCTTTCACCACTTTCATAGTGGTGTTAAGTCATGTGTTTAAAATATAAACAAAAGCTATATACATAACTGAATGGACTCTTGCAGTGCTTGTTATTGCGAGTGGGTATCTCTGCTGTAAATATTGTTACTGTACCTCTTATCAGTAGCAGCTCTACATCTGACCTCACTTATTCACATGCTTGAAAGACTTGATTGTTTTAAACCTTACCTCAACCAATTGTCAGCTTCACGTCTTTGACATCACTCAGAATCAGTCAAGCAGTGCTGTGTTGAGAAAACCTACTCAAAGCCCTCGGGATGCTCCATGTTTCATGAACTATGAGGCAAATTAATTTCAAACTGGGTTATTTAGCCATTGCTCATGCATGATATCATAATGGTAAAGAGGAAATCAATGCCGTCATAATAGCGCACAGGAAAGGTGAGGGGAGATATACTTTCAACAGTGCCTTTGATATGATCTGCAGGATGTTGCAAGTGTGTATCTAAATCTCCCTCAAAATGAACAGCATGTTTACTATTGCTGCACTGTACAATGGATGATTAACTTAACAATATTTAATACTTGCCTTCTTTAAGAAAGTTAAAAAATGTGCAGGTATATTTAAAGCTGGTATACATTGAAATTTAAAGAAAAGTCTGAAAATTCCACTGGAATAATTTGGATTGGGAGGTATGTCTTTGGAATCCTGTCCAGCAGGATTGAAAACATATTCTCTATCTGTTCACTACAAGCATTCTACAGAATATGAATTTGATGCAATTTCATGCAGATCCTAATGAATTATTTGTGCAGAGCATAAAAAATTTCCAAACCCAAATGAATCAGCATTGAATAACCAATCTCACTCAAAGAATCAACAACAACGTCTCTTGTGGGAAATGGAACAAATTACATTGGCTAGGAGAGTATGTTATTTTCAGGTTGGCTGCAAGGCAGATTGTTAGCCAGATTAAGAAGAGCTTTACTTCACTCAAGCTTTGCTGCACCTGACCTTCAAATTATTGATTTTGTTATTTGGCAGTTGAAAAATAATAAAATTGCTTTTCAATTCCTGCTCTTTTTGGTTGAATTTAACCCTTTTAAACATTGACTGATTTTTCCCACCTCTGAGGTGTAAGTGATAATTTAAGCACTTCTAGTGATGCTCCAACTGAGATTAGGTAACAGGATAACAAACCTGGTACCTTCCAACTCTGTATGGCTTATTCACTGAGTCATCTTGCTAATATATATATATATATATGTATATATAGCTCAACACACCTTATCCAATAGTTCACTGGATTAGCGCATATGAATGTTCTTTAGGGGCAAGTACCAAAAGCGGTTTCCTGCTCAATTGCTTCAGCAATTGAAGCTCCTGATTACACAAACACAGAGCAGGTAATCAATCCGGTACTCATCAAAAGTCAGTGTTTTCTTTAAAACAAACGGCATCTTAGAGAAATTTGCAAGTGGCAAACATCATTTTTTAAAAAGGGATGTTTCATTAGGTAATCTGTTTTCAGCAACGGGCCTGGACTAAAGAGGTGTCTATGTAAGGGTTGCCTCTGAATCAGGGATTGTTGGTTTGTTGATGGAACCCCAATTTTTTTTAAATTGTGGATCAAAAATGTCCGAGGGCCCATGAGTAGAAGTGTTTTATTATGGAAAATTGGTTGGGCCTGTTCCAAGGTGGTGGTTAACCCCTGGAGGTTAGAGCGCATTCAGAGATCCTCCCTATCTGAAAGGAGCTTTATATTGTAGATGCAACATGTTGTTGTTATTTATTGTTTATCATTACTGTTACAGACTCTTGCTGGACTCTTAGTGTATTTACCAACACCATGGGTAAGGCATTACATGGGCTGCTCACACTAACAGCCCTAAAAATAGTGACCACTGGTTGTGTTAGACAGGTGGTTGCTGAATGCAGGTGGTTTCTTATGGATAGTCAATCAGGACTGTTCTGGCGTGGTTGTTAAGAGCAGCTGGTTGCTGGATAGACGTCTGCAACATTGCCCGACTGCGCATCTACCTCACCCCTCAGACCGCTGAAACTCTCATTCATGCCTTCATCACATCCAGGCTCGATTAGGCCAATGCTTGTCTGCCTTCCCAACTCCTCCCTCCATAGGCTGCAGATCAACCAGAATTCTGCATCCCATGTCCTCCCCTACTCCAAGCTCCATGACCCCATCTCCCCCATTCTCACCCGACTCCATTGGTTCCCCTTCACCCAGAGGATTCAATTGAAGATCTTGGTTCTCACCTTTAAAGCCCACCATGGCCTTGCCCACCCTACATCTGTGACCTCCTAATCTCCTACCAGCCTGTGTACTTCCTCTGCTCAGTGGTCTCCGGCCCGCCCAATGTCCCCCAACCCACCTGCCCCATCATTGGCAGACAAGCCTTCATCCACTCTGCCCCAAACCTCTGAAATTTCATCCCATAATCCCTTTGCCTCGTCCCCTCCCAAGCCTCCTTTAAGTTCTGCCTCAAGAACCTCCTCTTCGACGGTCCCATCGGTTCACCCTCCCCAATCCCAACCCCACCTCGGGTCTGAAACACTGACTGTCCAGCTGCTTAGGATGTCCAATGATGTGAAAGGCCCTTTCCAAATGTAATTTTGTTGTTGTTGTTTGGTTTAACAAGGTTGATGGGTATATAAGAAAAGTCATAAAGTAGCAAAAGATCATTTAAAAAAAATTATTTTATACTCTGCGCAAACAAAAATGCATGTCAATTCTCTATTGCACTAGCTCAGAATGCTAAATTTTATGAATTTATATTATTGCTTGAATTTGAGTTAATTACATCAAAGTGTCTCAAAGTGCTTTGCCTGGTTTTCTATGAAGTGCATTTGTGCAAGAAAGTGGAAATAACAGCAATGTCTCATAAACAGCCATGAAGGGAATGACCAATATATTTATTTGAGAATTTTGGGCCAGAATACCGAGACACAATTTGCCCATAAAACACAGTCATAACACTTTACAGTAAATCCTATGAAACAATCTGATATGTCTTACCGATTTCAAAGCATGATACCAAAAATATAAGGATTATTTTGATAAATTCTCGTTTTGAATAATGTCATGGGATTTTTAACATTTTCCTGAAGAGACAGGTAGGATTTTCTTTAATATCTGAAGGATGGCACCTCGAACAATACAGCATAATACAGCATTATTATGATACATTATTATACCCGCAGCACCTCATTGGAGTGTTAGTCTTGCTTAAAGTCCTGAAATGGGGCTTGAACACAGCCTCCCAACTCCAAGTTTAGAACTGAGCTAGGTTGACAGCTGGATTATCTTCCACAGGATTAGTATTGTTTCACTCTTAGCTGTACTGACAAACTCATAAGGCTTTCAAACTCTTTAAGAGTGGTTTGACACACAACATTACAAAATTAAGTGAAGGCAGATAGCAGATTCACAGAAGTACCAAAAGATTCAACCATCTGTCCCCAATTTTTACGTTAATTTCACATGGAGCTCTGGGGAATCTGATCAGCAGCTTCTCAGCATTGTGACTAATGTGTGAACTATTGTCTGGACTAATGAAGCTTGTTCATCACTTCTCCATGCTTCTATTCTTGGTCTTCTTATTTTCCTTATTGCAATGTGGATCTGATGATGAGATGAGATGCAACTTTACATCTCTGCCTTCATCCTCAAATCCAAAACCACTGCTGTTCTGACTAATTGTCTGTCAGATATGTCCTGGAGAAGTTTCTTCACCTCAACATCAACAAAGCTATCATAATAATAATCAGCTATGCATTTGTTATAGCGCCTTAATACGTCGCTGAAACATAGGAAGATAGGAACAGGAGTAGGCTAATCAGCCCATCAAGCCTGTTGTGCCATTTAAATAGGTTATGGCTGATCTGTACCTCAACTAATGCTTTCAATTGCAATTACCCACTGTCTCCCCATATCCCATAATATCCTGACCTACCAAAATCTATCAATCTCCCCCGTGAAGGTGTAGATGGATTCAACATCCACAACCTTTTGGGGAGAGAATTTCAGATTTCTACCACCCTTTGAGTGAAACAATCCTTCTAATTTCACATTTAAATGGTCTTTGAGCCGTCTCAATGTGCTTCACAGAATACTTTGAAGTTGATTGACGGTATATTTTGTGGGCGAAATGCAGCAGCCAATTGTTCACATCAGTGTCCTGTAAGCAGCAGTGAATTAAATGACCAAATAACTTATTTTAGGAGGGATTACTAGCCCCGCTAAGATTATTATCATCTGTTAACCGATTTACAAACGTGTTCCTACTTACTGCTAGGTAAACAGGCGTGTGGAGTAAACAAACTCATAAACGTCTAAACTCATATTTAAACATCAGCCTCCTCAGTTTAATTCTCATCCAAAGAATGCCACCTAATACAATGCTCACCAGCCCCCGACCACCACTCCACCTCCCAGCCCCCCCCCCACCTCCCAACAACAACAACAAAATTACATTTATAGAACGACTTTCACGTCGGGAGGACGTCCGGTTAGGTCGGGACCCAAGTGGGTGGGGGAGGGGATCGGGGTAGGGGGAAGGAAAGTAGGAAAGGGGGAAGAGTTAGGAGGGGATCAGAAGCCACAGTCGAGAGAAAGGTCTTGAAACTGGCCTTAAAGGAGGAAAGGAAGGAAGGGAAAGGGATTGCGGGCTGGAATTCCAGAGGGTGGGGGCAGAGAGGCTGAAAGCCCGGCCACCGATAGTATGCTACGGTATGGGCGGGATACATGAAGCAGGCCAGAGCCCGCTGAACAAAGAGGACAGGCAGGCTGATAGGGAGACAGTAGGTCAGAGAGATAGGCAGGGGCGAGGCTGTGATGGCCTTGAAACTGAGGATGAGGATCTTGAATTCCTAGTACTGCATTGGAGTGTTGCCTACGATTATATAATTTTAAATCCCAGTGTGGGGTTAGAAGCCACAACTCTCTGACTCATGGGTGAGATTGGTGCCACTGAGCAAGGCTGACTCACAACTTAGATCATCATTATTCAGATTTTTCAATATGCTTAGTACAGTACTTTGCGTCCAATGTTCAGCCACTCTTTGGAACTTCCTCCCCAAATACTGTACCGCTTGCATCTTCTTGCCCTGACTTCAGAGATCAGACATCTACCTCTCTATTCTTTAATTGAACTTTCACCAGTTTCTCTCATTTACACTTTACAACAAAAACAACAGCAACTTCGATTTATATAGTGCCCTCCACACCGGATGGCGTCTTAGAGCACTTCACTTTAGTATCCATATGAAGTACTTCAAAACATTCTCCCACAAAAGGCGTAAATAACTTTAAGTTCTTGCCATTGTACCTCCAAAATCATTGTCACACGCATCATGTGCAGCGCCTTGGGACGTCCTCCCGACGTGAAAGGCGCTCTATAAATGTAATTTGTTGTTGTTGTTAAAAGGTATTGAGAAATTTGAATAAAGGTGAATTCAGATAGCGAATCTATTAATTATCATACACAAAACACAAAATATTGCAGATGCTAGAAATCTGAGACAAAAACAGAGAGAGCTGAGAAAACTCAGCAGGTCAGGCAGCATCTATGGAGAAAGGAAAGTGAGTCAATGTTTCGGGTCCACAACCCTTCATCAGAACTGGGGCATGTTGGGAGGGAAAGGTTTTTAAGGACAAGTTAGAGAGGGGGAGGAAGGACAAGGAGGACCAAGAAGACAGAAAAAGAAGACATTTTCTCCTTTTAATTCTTTTTCTGTCTTCTTTGTCTCCTTTGTCTTCCTTGTCCTGCCTCCCCCTCTCTTGTCCTTAAAAACCTCTCCCTCCCAACATGCCCCAGTTCTGACGAAGGGTCGTGGATCTTCCCCCAGTTTCCAACCTCAACAGTGACAGGACCCAATGCGAGCCTGAGGCCACGGAGATCACCTGGTCCTCACGCTCGGCCGAAAGCACCATTCCCAACTCGCCGAGTTCTCAGCCAATCAACAACTGCAGGCACTCGACGTCATCCTGCCCCGGGTCTTTTGAATTTTCCTAGCTCTGGACTCACTGGGAGATCAGCCCTGCCTCTCCCACACCAGCCCATCGGGCTAACCATGCCTCGCTTACCCCCTCCATCTGCTCCCAGTCACAGCGTGTGCACTCTGGTTGCCGCAATCGACCTGCGCTGCACCCCAAAACGCGCCTGTCCCTATCCCCAACCCTCCACTCCTCTCGATTAAGCTTCTTCTCCCTCCGACCAGCCCGACTCTTATCCCTGCTGGACTGTCAGAAACCCTCCCTCTGCTCTACTTTACACATTCTCTGTCACACAAACCGTGCCAGACGTTGTCGGCTGCACCTACCCTTACTACGCCCCCACCCCCCCACTTTTGCCCCAAGGTCCATCGGTGCCCTTCGCTGAGGGCCAACCTCTCCTCCCTCATCCATATCCCCACCCTCACTGTCAACCCTCCCCCTCATCTCGTACAATCCTTCACTACCAACTGTCCCCTCTGCAAAATGTCTGCTCTCTCTCTCTCTCTCTCCAACTAACAAGACACTCACCATCCACCTCACCATCCATGAAAACATCAACATTCTCGCCATGACCGAAACCAGGACCTGAGCTTGCTTCAAGGTGACAGACTCGGCAATGGAGTTTATTGCCGCAATTTATCACTATATTTAAATTTTATTTCTTTGGAATGAAATTGTCCACTCGGAAATTTGTGAGTCTTTGTGTTTCGGAGCTCCGAGACAATCAAGGTTTCACAAGAGGTGAAAATGAACCTCTCAGGCTTTATTTAGCAATGTGCATAATACAGAATGGTAGAGTTACCGACACAGAGAACGGAATATACAGTTGCAAGAGTTTTCTACTCAGTAGTTACTTCTTTCTTTTCTTCCTGGGACTGTTCCAATTTAGGCTAATTAGTGCCCCATATTTATACATAGGAACAAACAAGTTTTCACAATCTTCAAAACTATCTGCTTTGGCTCAATGACACCTTTTTTTTGTTTCTACTTCTCACTTAACAATGACTATCTATTTGCAAGATCACCTAATTATCACACATACACTACTTCTTTGTCTTACCTTTCACATAACACAGGCTACCTGTTGCACATTGCTTTTCCCACGAAACTATAGCAGGCGGAGCAAAGACATTAGATAAAGAAAAGACAGACCCTATTCATTTCTAGCAAGTCAACAAGTTACACAACCACCATTATCAGCAGAAGTTCACTTAAAGGTACAGCAGAACAACTTTCAGTAATTTTCCGTTGATGCTAAATACATAACGATAAAATAACATTATGTCCACTTTCCAAAATCTCGTCAATCTACAGTGTTAAAATAATTACAAATATATGTTTTATGTTGCTAAACTTTATGCTGCTAATACTGTATATTCCCATTATGTGAAGCGCCTTGAGACGTCGATAAGATGTGAAAAGTGCTATATCAAACGCAAGGATTATTATTATTATTATTATTAGCATTTGACAAGCATCATTTTATGTCACAAGCAACTCACCAGTGATGCTTCAAATGTTGGAATTGACTAAAGCAGTTTGTGTTAATAATTAAGAGTCGTGTGACATGTTCATTTTTAATAGTGTATTAAGATGATCAAAGTGGGTTCATACAGTTGGGTTTGTTACAAAGTAAAATGCTGTGAAATGAACTTTATCACCATAGTTCAAATCATGAGGTGCAGTTGTCCTACAATTTAAATTGTGTGATTTAAAGTAATGTCACCTTTGGTGCCTGAACAGGAAAAGTACAATCATAGAATCACACAATTATACAGCACAGAATGAGGTCAATCAGCCATTGTGTCTGTGCTGGGTCTTTGAAAAGAACTGTTCAAATCAATCCCACTCCTCCGCTTTCCCTATAACCATACAAACCTAACTCCCTAAATAACTATCTACTTCTCTTAAAAGTTGTTATGGCAATCGGCTTCCACCACCCTTTCAGGCAATGCATTCCAGATCCGAACAACTCTCTGTGTGAAAAAAAATTTCTACTGTCCCTCTGTTTCTTTTAACAACTATTTTAAATTGGTGTCCTTGGGCTAGCAACCCACTCGCCATGGAAATAGTTTATCTTTGTTCACCTTATCAAATCCCCTCATAGTTTGTAAAACTTCTCTTTAGTCTCCTCTTAACCTTTTAATAATAATAATCCTTGCATTTGATATAACGCTTTTCATGTCTTCTAGACGTCACAGAATATATTGTAATTCACAGAATATATTGTAAAGTGAATTGACTTTATATTTGTGGGCGAAATGCGGCAGCCAATTGCGCACAGCATTGTCCCACAAACAGTCGTTGATTGAAATGACCAATTGTGGCCTCTCCTTGTTCTTCCTCCCAAAATACATCACTTTGCATTCCTCCACATCAAACTTTATCTGCCATATGTCTGCCCATTTTACCTGTCTGCCTACACTCTCTTGCAGTTTGATACTGTCCTCCTTACTGTTTAGTACTTTTCTTAACTTTATATCATCTGCAAACTTGGAAATTGCACTCCCTATACCCAAGTCCTTGTCAGGTCAGGGCGAAACCTTGGGCAAGTTTCCTTACTCCCCACGCTTGATAATAATTCCTAAAAAAAAAAACAAATTGGTTATTTCAATCGACGACTGTTTGTAGGACATTGCTGTGCACAAAATGGCTGCTGCATTTTGTCCACACATACAACAACAACAACAAAATTGCACTTATATAGCGCCTTTCACGTCGGGAGGACGTCTCAAAGCACTGAACAGTCAGGTCGGGACCCGAGCGGGGGTGGGTGGTGGGGAAGGGTCGGGGTAGGCGGAAGGGGAAGAAAAGTGGGAGAGGGGGAAGAGTTAGGGGGGCAGCCGAAGGCACAGTCGAAGAGGAAGGTCTTGAGTCCGGCCTTGAAGGAGGAAACGGAGGAAGCAAGGCAGAGGAGCTGCGGGATGGAGTTCCACAGTGTGGGAACAGAGAGGCTGAAAGCCTGGCCGCCAAAGGTTGGGCAGTTAGGGCGGTGGTCGCGGAGCAGGTCTGAGTCTACTGAACGGAGGGGATGGGTGGGCTGATAGGGAGACAGCAGGTCAGAGAGATAGGTGGGGGAAGGCCATGAATGGCCTTGAAAGTGAGGATGAGGATCTTGAATTCAACCCTCTGGGGGATGGGAAGCCAGTGGAGATGGACGAGGGTGGGAGTGATGTGGTCGTGAATACACAATCAATTCACTTTTCAGTATATTCTGTGAAGCGGTTTGAGATGTCTAGAGGATGTGAAAAGTGCTATATCAAATGCAAGGATTATTATTATTAATAAAGATTAAAAACAGCAGTGGTCCCAATAGTGAACTCTTCGGGGACACCACAGAACACTTCCCCCCAGTCATAACACAATAACTGTTTACCATCAATCTGTTTTCTGTTTCCCAACCAGTTCTGTATCCATGTTGCACTTTTCCTTTAATACCATGGGATTCTATTTTGCTTACAGGTCTTACAAGTGACAACTTATGATGAATATTGTGTCTTCAGACAATCAGACAAACTACATTCCTGATCCATTTTAGTAAATATAATCAGCCCAAATGAAACATACAATATCACTTCCAGCTGCCAATATTTACTTATGCAACATATGCTCCTATCTGAATCCATACAAATGAACCTGCTTTACTGTAAATCCTGCTTTATACAATACAATATGTAATAATAATCCTTGCATTTGATATAGCACTTTTCATAACTTCTAGGCATCTCAAAGTGTTTCACAGAATATACTGTAAATTGAATTGACTGTATTTTTGTGGGTGAAACGCAGCAGCTAATTGTGCACAGCAGTGTCGCACAACCAGTCATGGATTGAGTGACCAAATTATTATTGTTTTTAACAATAAGATCTTGCTTTGAAAGCCTCTTGACGTGAAAGGGCAGGGTGGGTGGGTGGGCCAAACACTTTGAGACATCTCCATGACATGATAAGACGCTCTATCGCGTGAGAATTATTATTATTATAAAGACAATATATCATATGAAAGGATTATTATTATTAAAGGCTAGTAAGTAAAATTATTTTCCAATTATCGATAAGAGAGGGAAATAATATTTTCTTGCTTATGGATTCTTTGCTGCCGCCCTAGTCTTGTTTTCTTTCTGCCTGAACTATGCTGTAGTTTTCTGCATGTATTACAATAATAGCAATTTTTTCTGCAGATCCTCTGCAAAGTCATTGTCTAGGTCATGAAATAAATCATCTCACTGTACATTGCTGTTTGTTTGATCTCGCTCCTTTTATTTTTTCCACACTGAGGTATTTGTAATCCTTTGAATCCTTTGAGGTTTTCATTACACAACTGTGAGTCATTGCTGGGACCTTTTCCTCTTTTGTACTGTTACACTCGCTAATTGAAATTGGGTTTGAACTAACACATTATGCATAATAAATGACAGAGGATCCCACAATATGTTTATTTTATTTCATGAGATGCGGATGATAAAAGCTGTTTCATCTCCTCCTTTGAGAATACTGCCCTTGTCGTGTTCCTATTACTATATCAAGCTGTTTCAATGAGTGTCCTGGCTTCATGGAGGAGACTTTGTTTGTGTTTACTTCCCCTTTCTCCTCGTCTCCCTGCACTCATCCACTGCGCTTTGGAGGTATTTTAAGCAGTCACTGCGCTCCAACAGGCCTTTGATGGGGGGAAACGATGATCAGTATCCCAGTGGATTTGTGTGAAAGCATTATCTTGGTGATACAAGAACAATTTTCCAACCTTTCTTTTTGGCTGCACTTTTCATCACCTTTCTCCCCATCATCCTAAATTCCCCTCGCATACCTAGCTCGGATTCATGGTTGGCCCTGCGTCACTCTGACATGAAAGGCACAATATAAATGTAAAATGTTGGGAGTTATCTAACCTTTGCATTTATTTCAATTGTATCTTGCCTCCACCCCCACCACCGCCCTCCCTCTACCCATCTCCACACCATTCTTTGAAGACTTGCAAGCATAATTAATGTGTTTTCCTAGTTGGTGCAGCACTTCACTTGTGCTGTGACAAGTTGCTCTACTGCTCTGCCTCAGATTTCAAAGTCATATGTTTAGTACAGTTCAGTACACAGTACAGTAAATGCAAAATGTAAAGATTTATATTGCTTTAATCTGGCAAAATAAATATTACTTTATTAAAAATATGGCTCAAACTTTAATCATCCACCCAAGATTTATATGAAATTATGCAACAATACGTTTCCTGACATAACCCTGTAAGGGCAAATAAAATATGTGACATTTCACAAGTTAGTTTAATGGCAAGCTATTCGATCAAATCTGCATCCAGAATTAGTGTAATTTATGTGAATGGCGCCATCTTGTGGATTCCAGTAATAGCATGTTTTTCCACACCAAGTTCCTCACTCCCCGATACTCCTGAAGAATTTGACTGTTCCCTCTGCTCCATCACGCTTTGGTACCTCATTAAAATACCCACTGTTGAGGTCTGTATCAACGGACTTTTTGCCCAAAAGAGCGTCACAATTACATCCAAATCTGCCTTTGTTCAATATCCGTACAACTCACTGGATAAGAAGACACTTTTCACGTAACATAGTGACTTATTATGTCGTAATACGCTTCATGGCAATTTTATTGAGTAATTTTACTTGGAAGATTGTTGACCAGGATACCCAGAGAAATGCTATTCTTTTTGAGTAGTGCCTTAGGATCTTTAACGTCCATCTGAAACACTCCTCACACCTTGAAAAGTGCCCTTTGTGTGGGATAGCATCATGGAGAGCTTGACAGTAGCGTACTTTGATGCAGAATGGGAAGGTGACTGTATACACCGTTAAAGAGGAAAGTCTTCAGGTATGATCTGAAGTTTTAGACAAGAAGTTTTGCACATAAGATATACAGTTAGTTCCCTTAACAATGTATTGCTGTAAATACTGCCATCCCCTTTCATCTCCATCCCTCCTGATCACAAGCACCCGCTCACGTCCAAATCCCTGACTGTGCAGCCCCTTGGGACGCCCACCTGATGTGAAAGGCAGTGTGTAAATGTTATTTGTTGTTGTTCAGACCCTTCGTGGATTCCTGTGGGTCAGTGGTTAGAGCATATATCTCACAAGTGAGAGACCTGGGTTTGATTTCCTGTCAGGGCAAAAGTTAGTCAAGTTTTCATACTCCACACTCACTCCTCTGTTTACCTAGCAGTACATAGGAGGAAACCAATTGTTTGTTGATTGGTGGATCACCATTTTTCCAGGGATAATAATTCCTTCAAAAAAATAGTAATAAATCGGTCACTCAATCCACAACTGTTTTGTGGTGCATTTTGCCCACAAATATAGTCAATTCACTTTACAGTATATTTAATCTGTGAATCACTTTAAGACATCGAGAAGACATGATAAGGCACAATATCAAATGCAAGGATTATTACTATTATTAATGTTAAAGAGAGAGCAAGGCAGAGGCAGGGACCAACCTTGTTAATCGTTTGACCTAGCTTGACCTTCAGCTAGGTATATAATGACTTCATGTCCATTGTGACACTGTCAAACAAATATCTGAATGGACATCAGCTATTATATAAGTTCATAAGAAGCACGGAAACTTTGTTGTGGTTTAGAGGTTACCTGTACTCCTGGAATGCATGAAATACCCACTTTACAGTCTTTCTCTGCTAATCATTATTAAATGTTGTGTTTACACGGTTAATAATTTCTCCACAAAACATTGTGATAATAAATCTAGAGAAAATACTAACAATAATTAACCAGCAAAAGCCAATAGTCTGTTGTATAAAACTTTGAAAATCTAGCTACAACATCCATCAAACAAGTGAAATGTGTTATAAGCAATGGTTCATTTCCCTGTACCTTCATTTGTGCGAGAGTTAAAACTGTGTGTGGCTGCTCTTGAACCTGGGCAAATTGGAAGAACTGATTTATTTGTGGTTAATTTGACCTCCTTCTTTCCAACAGTTTTTTAAAATTGCAATATAAGAAGGAGTGTTAGAGAATGGAACCTGCCATTGTTACCCAGAGTCAGCATGATAACATTCAGGTTCAGCTTTGGTACAGTTTTTCTTTTATGTGACCAACCACTTTGAAAAATATACTTTCTTTTAACCTGAACTGAAACAAACACTCTGCTACACTACTGGGAATTTTTCTCCTTCTCTCATATTGCCAGGCAAGCGCGTTAACCATTATGCTAGAAGTTCAACAACAACAACAACAACTTTGATTTATATAGCGCCCTCCACGCCAGAAGGCGTCTCAGAGCGCTTCACAGTTACGGGTCCCGGGACCGAGCCAGGAGAAGGGGCAGGAAGGTGACCAAAAACTTGGTCGAAGAGAAAGGTCTTCAACTGTGACCTGAAACTGGGAAGAGAGGGGGCGAGGCGAAGCGAGTGAGGAAGGGGGTTCCAGAGCCTCGGGGCGTAGTGGCTAAAGGCACGGCCGCCGAGGGTGGAGCGAAGGACTCGGGGGACATGGAGGAGGCCAGACCCAGAGGAGCAAAGGCAGCGGGTGCTGGGTTGAGTGGAGAGGAGATCAGAGAGATAGGGGGGTGCAGAGGAGTGGAGGGATTTGAAAACAAGGGTGAGGATCTTGAAGTCGATCCTCTCTGGGATAGGGAGCCAGTGAAGTCTGGCAAGGACTGGGGTAATGGGGGAGCGAAGCTTAGAGCGGGTGAGTATGCGGGCAGCAGAGTTCTGGATAGGCTGGATTTTGTGGATTGTGGTGGAGGGGAGACCGGTGAGGAGGGCGTTGCAATAGTCCAGCCGAGAGGTGACAAAGGCGTGGACCAAGGTTTTGGCGGCTTTTAAGGTGAGGTATTGCCGGAGACGGGCGATCCGTCGGAGGTGGTAGAAGGCAGTGCTGGTGACAGACCGGATGTGGGGGAGGAAGGACAGTTGGGGGTCGAACCTGATGCCTAGGTTGCGCACAGGTTCGGAGAGTTTTAGGGGCAGGCCGGGAAGGTGGAGGAGGTGAGAGCCGTGTGAATGGAGACGTTGACGAGAGCCAAGGAGTATGGCCTCCGTCTTGTCAACATTTAGCTGCAAGAAATTTGTGCTCATCCAGCCCCTGATGTCCGAACATCGGGGGACTGGGGGTAACAAAGTGAAGTGGAGAGATAGAGTTGGGTGTCATCCGCATACATGTGGAATTGTGCCCCATGTCTGCGGATCACATCCCCAAGAGGAAGAGTGCAGATGAGGAAAAGGAGGAGGCCAAGGATGGATCCCTGGGGTACCCCACAGGTAACTGGGTAAGAGCGGGAGGAAAAACCATTTGTGGAGATGTACTGCTGGCGGTTTGTGGGGCAGGACTCGAACCAGGTGAGTGCGGTCTCACTGAGGTGGATGGCGGAGGACAGTCGGTGGAGGAGGATGGAGTGGTCGACTGTGTCAAAGGCAGCCAACAGGTCCAGGAGGATAAGGAGGCAGGGGGAGCCATGGTCACAGATAGAGAGGAAGTCGTTTGTGACTTTCACAAGCGCAGTCTTTGTACTGTGGGCAGGGCGGAAACCGGACTGGAGGGGTTCGAAGAGGGAGTGGGAGGAGAGGTGGGTGCGGAGTTGGTTTGCGACAACGCGTTCCAGTGCTTTTGAGAGTAAGGGCAGGTTTGAGATAGGGCGGTAGTGGCTGGGGTTTGAGGGATCTAGGGAGGGTTTTTTAAGGAGGGGGGTGATGACGGCAGTTTTGAGGGGGGCAGGGACTGATCCGGAGGAGAGGGACTGGTTGATGATATCAGCCAGCAGTGGGCAGAGGAGGGGGAGTTGGGTGAGCAGTAGGTTAGTGGGGATGGGATCGAGGCAGCAGGTTGTTGGTCTCATAGAGGTGAGAGTGCGTGAGAGTGAGGAAGGTGAGACAGGGGAGAAAGAGTGTAGGAAGGGGGACGAGGTAGGAGCTGAAGGTTGGGGGGGTGAGGGGGATGGGGTGGGGGTGGTAGTGGGAGACGAGAGGCAGGAGGATGAGGCTGCCTGGTGGATGTTGTGGATCTTGGAAGAAAAGAAGTCCATGACCTCCTTGCACTTCGCATTTGAAGTGAAGATTGAGGAGGCCTGAGGGGGTGCGCGGAGGAGGTGGTGGGTGGTGGAAAAGAGGACTTTGGGGTTGTTATTTGCCTCCAGGATGATGTTGGAGTAGTAGGCCGTTTTTGCTTGACACAAGGAACGGCGGTAGCTGTGGAGTTGCTCGAGCCACAGTTGGTGGTGAACCGAAGTTCACAAGTCAACTACTGGTAACTTCAGCAGACCTATTTCTGCAAGTACACAGTCATGACACTTTGCAATAATTCTATTTCTTCTAGTTTTCTACATATCGATTCCTGCTTTAATCTGCTTTGAAGCATTGTGTTCTTGTGTCACACTTTTACTTCCAATCTGTACATAATGATTTTATCAACTGCGCAAAGAGTGTTGGACTGAACTTTCGTGATTTATTTTGCTGATGAATGTCCAGCGCTTTGGGACGTCCTCCCAACGTGAAAGGTGCTATATAAATGTAATTTTGTTGTTGTGTGTTACATCCGTGCCATGACCAATACTGCCTTCCACCGCCTTTGCAACATCACCAGACATCACCACTGCCTCACCCCTCAGGCTGCTGAAACACTTGTCCACCCATTCGTCACATCAAGTCTCTACTACATTAAGGCTCGACCATGGAAACTCCCTCCTCATCAGCCTTCCTGGTTCTTCCCTTCACAAGCTGCAGATCCAGAAGTCTGTAGCTCGTGTCCTCACCTGCACCAAGCTCCGCGACCACATCACTCCCACCCTCACTTGGCTCCATTGGCTCCACATCCCCCAGAGGATCTAATTCAAAATCCTTGTCCTCACTTTCAAGGCCATTCACGGCCTTGCCCCTCCTTACCTCTCCGACCTGCTGTCCCCCTATGAACCTCCCCACCCCTCCGTTCAGCGGGCTCCGGCCTGCTCCATGTCGCTCGACCGACCCTCCCTATCATTCAGCCTCTCTGCCCCACACTCTGGAACTCCATCCCACAGTCTCTTCGCCTCACTCCCTCCCTCCCCTCCTTGAAGGCCCGTCTCAAGACCCTCCTCTTCATCTATGCCTTCTGCTGCCCTCCCAACTCTCTCCCTCCTCTCCCCCCTACCCTTCGCCTCTCCCTTGCTCGGATCCTGACCACGTGCGCCTAGGGACGTCCTCCTGATGTGAAAGGCGCTCGATAAATGTAATTTTGTTATTGTTGTCATTCGGTTGTTGTGGTTGCCGAAAGCAATACAAAATGCACTTTGCAGTAAATCGTATGAAGCATTTTGAGACAAGCTGGTGTAAAAAGTGCTGCATCAAATAGAAGGATTACTTTATAATTATTAAAATGCTTGGTTTTCACAGCATGTGTTGAAATAAGGGTACCTGTACATGTTTTAAAATTGGAATTGAATGTGGTAGAAGCCTGTACGACTCTAGGTGGCACTATTGAAGAGAAAAAGTGTAGAACAATAAGATGTTATGTCACGGCAACCCCAGAGTAAACTTTCCGCCTCAATGTAGGTCAACCATGTGACTCACACGTATTTCTTTGTAACCCTGTGGATTATGTTGGTGAAAATTTACATTTAAAAAAACAAATGGCTTTTATTGTGTTAGCACTTAAGCGCATAGTTTACATCGACACCACAATAAAATACTCGGGTGTCCCTGCAATTTCAGAGGTGCTATTCCTTGGATGAGACGTAAAACCAAAGTTCCATCTGTTCTATTACATTCAAGATTCTGTGACACCATTTGAAAAGAGAAAGGGAGTTTCTTCGTTTTGTTCTTGTCAATAAGACTTAATTGGTCACTCATCCCATAGCTGAGTCCTTGCTGGTGAAAATGGCTGCAGGAAAAAAAACACTCATTACAATTCATGGCAGTTACCTGTGAATCAGGAAGTCAAAATGGTTCAGTAATAGGGTTTGCACCTGACCTGTTTGTACTGGCATTGATGGATTTTCTTCCTAATCAGGATTGTTGTGGCAATGCAGTACTATCCCTGTTTCCCTTCCCCCACTTTCTTTTTCTCTCCCTCCCTCCTGCAGACGCCATTTCTCTATTGTTCTGTATCTATAACATTTCTGACCCACTTGGGCGATTGATGCATCATACTGAGCAGGATCACGCAAATGTGGTAACATAGAGCAACAGGAAATCTCCACTCAAACCTTTCCCATGCTCTTCTGTCGCAGTCTCATGGTTTGAAGTAGACAGATTTGGTTAAAATGAAATGTGATTGGTGTGGAGAGTGTTTGACACGTGGAGTAACAGGCTGAATTACAATCTTTTAATCCTTTTCATTTTGTGTATAAAGTGACGATTTTTTTTACTGTTTCATGCACTTAAAGGATCTGTAATAATAGTAATTCTTACAGTTAATAGAGCATCTCATCATCATGTCTCAAAGTGCTTCACTTGAAATAAAGTAGTGGCAACTGTGGGTGAACACAGAAGATAATTTGCCCACAGCAATGTCCCTTAGTTTAATAACAAAAACAGAAGTTGCTGGGGAAACTCAGCAGGTCAGGCAGCATCCATGGAGAAAGGAAAGTGAGTCAATGTTTCGGGTCCACGACTCTTTGTCAAAACTCAGAACGCCAGTTCTGCCAAAGGGTTGTGGACCTGAAACGTTGACTCCTTTTCCTTTCTCCATGGATGCTGCCTGACCTGCTGTGTTTTCCCAGCAACTTCGATTTTCAGATTTCCAGCATCTGTAGTATTTTGTGTTTTGTTTCCCTTCGTTTAATGTCTCATTCAAAAAATGGCACCACTAACAGGCCATCTCCAGCACTGCATGGGGGTCTCAGCATGGACTAAATGAGTTCCACATGCCTGCACATGAAAACTGAAGAGTGGGCAGCTAATTAAAAGAGAAATACAAAGACTGAATTCTCTATTTGTCTGAGCGATCAGAACATATCTACTTCACATGTACATTATTTCTACTTGATTATATCTGCAAAACAATAATTCCCTTAATAGAAAAACATAGCTGTGCTTCTGTGCTTTACAAATCAAGTCACATCCACCTGAAAATTTGCTAAGAGTATAATGATGTTGCAGCTAAATTATAGCCAGGAGCTGATGAAAACAATAGGAACAACAAATTACATTTGTATAGCGCATTTCACATCTGGAGAAACATCAGATGGTTGTCTGTCAGCAACCTTTTCAGCTATCTTTTTTGCTGGTAATAACATCTAAGCCTCAAATTTCACCTGGTTTGTTCTAAAGACAGTTAAATTAAATATAAGAATATGCAGAATTTTAAAACTTATTTAGTCACAAGTTCAATTTTGTTTTCCTTTTCACAGATCTAGGATAGTTCAGTTCTACATGTAATAAATAGGTTATTTCAACCCAAAGACTGCTGTGTGCAACTGGCTGCTGTGAATCACCCAATATATAGTCAATTTCAATTACAGTATATTCTGTGAAGCACTTTGAGATGTCTAGAAGATGTGAAAAGCGCTATATCAAACGCAAGGATCATTTTATTGTCAGCCCTGCCAGTGTTTTACAAAACTTAGATTGGGCTTAAATTTAAATTAACTTTACAGGGTCTTTTTAAAATTCCTGGGCACACCCCTGATTATTTATACTCTTTATACACAAAAATCCAAATCCAGGAAGGCCTAATGAATGATCTATTGGTTGATTGGTAATCTGTAACTTGCCTGTGACATTTCAGTATATGTTTTCTTTATTTGTATCTTCATAATAACCATATTATATTATTATACATGCACATTCACCCACACTATGTTATATTATTATAGAACAACAAAATTACATTTGTATAGCGTCTTTCACGTTAGGAGGATGTTCCAAGGTGCTGGACATTTACTGCTTCAGACCTGAGCTGAGGACTGTGAGGGGAGGGAAGGAGGGATTAGGAGTTTCCAATGGGTCCATCGAAGAGGAGAGTCTTGAGGCAAGACTTGAAGGAGGCCAGGGAGGGGGCGAAGCGGAGGGACTGTGAGATGGAGTTCCAGAGGTTGGGGCAGAGTCCTGAAGGCTGGCCCTCCAATGGTGAGGCAGGTGGGTCGGGGGACATAGAGCAGGCCAGAGCTTGTTGTGTGGAGGGGGTGGGCAGGTTGACAAGGGGATAGGAGGTCAAGGATGTAGAGTGGAGCGAGGTAGCGGAGGGCTTTAAATATGCGGACCAGGATATTGAATTGGATCCTCTGGAAGATGGGAGCTAATGGAGTCGGGCAAGGATGGGGAAGATGGGATCAAGGAATTTGGAAAGGTAAAGGAAATGGCCGCAGAGTTCTGGATTGAGAAGGAGGGAGGGAGGAAATTGGGAAGGCCGACCAGCAGGGCGTTTGCATAATCAAGCCAGGATGTAATGAAGGCATGGATGAGGGTTTCAGCGGCTTTGGGGGTGAGGTAGTGGTGGAGTCGGGCAATGTTGCGGAGGTGGGGAAAGGCAGAGTGCGTTATTACTTGGATGTGGGGGAGGAAAGACAGTTGAGGGTTGAACAAGACACCAAGATTCCTGACTGGCTTGGTGAGGTTGAGTGTACAACCATGGAGGTTGGTGCTGCCAGCACCTGCTGCAAGAAGGCGCTGGCGCGAGCCAATCTGTAAGGCCTTGGTCTTGTTGACATTCAACTGTAGAAAGTTAGCTCTCATCCAGTCACTGACATTATATTGTGGATTCCTGTAGCTCAGTGGTTAGAGCACTCACCTTACAAACGTGAGATCTGTGTTCAAATCCAGGCAGGTCAGGGTGAAACCTGAGGCAAGTTTCCTTACTCTACATGCCTAATAATAATCCCTCCCCAAAAAAAGATAATAAAATTAGTCATTTCAATCCACAACTGTTGGTGGGACACTGCTGTGCACAATTGGCTGCTACGTTTCACCCACAAATATACAGTCAATTTACTACAGTATATTCTGTGAAATGCTTTGAGACGTCTAGAAGACATGAAAAGCACTATATCAAATGCAAGTACAGTATTATTATTATTTCTGTAATAGGATAGACACAGACACTAGAATAATAACCAATGTTCACCGAAGTCTCAGCTTTACTCCACTTAAAAGACAGAAAACATAGTTTTGTCCTCCAGGGATAAAACTACAAGTTATGTTGTAGTTTTTCATTAATTTACAAGGGGATGGGAAGGGGGAAAGTAATATATGGTGTGTGACATGATAATTGTCATTGGTGAAAATTATGATATTACATATTGCATTTCCATTCTCCTTGTGCTATGTTTTGTTCAGTACAGCTTCATTTTGTGCAAACGCAATAAAGAGAATGACATAAAACAACGTCTCAAAGGTCTTGACCAATGCAGCAAAGAAATAACAGGATTACAGATATTGCCTAAAAATGATTTGGCGCGTTCTCCTCACGTGAAAGGCGCTCTACAAATGTAATTTTGTGGTTGTTCTTGATTTAATATGTTGGGTTTTGAAGGCAGGGAAGATGCAAAGATAAAAGCTGATATATCTAATAACAAGAACATAAATAGGAAGGAAGATTCAAGAACCTAATTGTTGTTCTCTGATATTATGCTTACCTTGTAAAGGATATGAATAATTGAGTTTTCCATAAAGTACTTGCAGAGCATCATTTGATGCTTTATTTCATAATGCCAGAGTCTCCTATTGCTGGTTATTGGTTTCTGTGCCAATAAAGAGCAAGCTGTGTACTACAGTAAAGTATTATTTTTCAATTTGGGTCCAGTAAGTGAAGAAGAGAAACTAATATGTGCAGCTTCTGAATTTTCAGTGATTATAAATTCGGTGACATTAATTTATTTTATAAATACAGCTTCCAACATTATTGTTAGAACTGAACAAAATTGAAAGTTGCATCTTGAGGAACCAATATATTATGCCACGTCAGCACGATTTCTCAGACATTACAGATCTCAGCTGTGCTATTAACTGAAAGCCAAAACCTTTCCATATGGAGGAAGAGAAACTTGGAGAGTCAGTCTATGCCATGCATGCTCTGGCTATCTTGCAGTATTGGCAGAGGTTGGGGTCAGATTGCTCCTCTTAATTAGCAGTAGTGCAGTACTGTACATGGTTAGGGGAAAAAACAGAAGAGTACAGATCTAAATCTCATTATATCCACCGATGGAAATTTACCATTGTGTTAAAAAATATGTATCTAGGAAAATTAAAGAATGTTTCCACTTGGGTCATAGTTTTTGGCTTCCAAATAACACTTGGTTAACAATCCATGCTGCATCATATTAATTTCAATATGCGAAAATATATCTAAAAATAGTCTAACTTGAGCATTTATTATTTAAAAATGTTCTGCCTTTTTAGGTTGCCTGCAGCATTTATTTTTTCCAAACCAGTTGTTAGCAGCACCAAGACTGTAAAAGTAGGTGTCAGGAGGTACATGTCAGGAACCCATGTATTTTCTAATATCTTATTAAAGTTGTTATGTGCTCAAACCCATATCCTACGCTATTAGGAGAGGCTTGCATATTTGAATTAGTAAAATAATGAGTTAAAGATTGATAAAATTACACTGATTAAGAAAGCCATTTGGTTCATTGAGTCTAAGATGGTTCTAGCTTCTCTACTCGACTGAGAATCCTAATACTCAAAATCAAAGCTCACACATGAATAAACTTGATGACTCGGGTTTTGGCTGTTTTTTATTCCGCTCCAAGCGATGATGCAAATATTTTTTCTTAAATAGATTTGACACAACCATCCTATGTTGCTGAGCATTCACACAATTCCTGAACTATCTGAAATATTTTGCTGGCAAACTTCTCAAGCTAAGGAGCAATGTAATGGTTCCATTGTTTACCATTGTTTCTGGAAAGGAACTTGAATTACGGTAGCCAAACTTGATAAATAAACTAAAGTGAATCAGGTTGTTGTCATGAGAAGTATTGAGGTTATTGAACATATCAGTTTGGATCCTCATGTACTGTATATTATGAATTTCTAAACTAAGAAATGGTCACCTAGCTTAAAAATAAATTATGGAGAAAATGTCCATCTAATTAGAATAAGACAGGGGCTTGAAGGAGGATAAGGATAATGCAAGGGGGTGGGATTGAATTGAGTTCTTCACCTCCATCCTTGCCACACTCCAATGTCTCTCTGTACTCGCCACTAATTCTCCAAATTAAATTAGCAACTCACTGCAGGGCTCTTTGTGAAATTGGCTGCCGTGTTCACCTACAAATACAGTTGCTACAGTAAAATCCTGCGAAGTATTTTGAGATGTCTCAATGATGTGATAAGGCACGATATCAAAGGCAAGTATTGTTATTATCACTTCAGCAGATAGATTTTAAGATCCTTATTCTAAACTTCAAATGCTATCATTTCCTGATCTCTATGATCAACTCTGCAGTCTTATTCCGCCCACGCAATCTTATTCTCCCTCTACTTTACCAACGCAAGCCTGCTTCATGTCCCCTGCCTCCTCTGTGGGTGAACTTCCAAACATTTTGCCCCCCTTCTCCGGAACTTCCCTAAATTCTTCCACTGCATACCCTCTCACTTTTCTGTTAAATCTCCCCCCTCCCTGCCCCCACCCCCACCAAAAAAAATCTCCCAAACTGCACCTTCAGCTATTTCATTTCTACCTTCCCTATCTCCCATCATTCTAGGGTTCCCACTCCAGCTGTCAGTGTAAAACATTTTGAGATGTTTTCCTGCATGAAAAGTCCTGTATATGGCAACTTGTATGCCAGGCAGGGAAAACTCAACAAAGCAAAAGAGGAACGTAGCTGAAGTCTGTTGGAATTTAACTGCCAAAAACTTAATGAGTTAAATTTGACTTACTAAAGTTACCATATTCTCTCATTTTGTTGGTGAAACAGAAATTATAGGAAGTTTTATTGAAATCTAGGAATGCATATCTGTTAATAGCAGGATTGTTTATATTACATTTTACAATGAACTGTAAACTACTGAGGTCAATTTTATCCCTCTTTTGTACAGAGAAACAACTAAATGCTGATGTAATGTTATATTAGGGGGGATGGGTGGGGATGGGGGAGCTGGCGGATGATAGGAGGAATCTCCTTGCGGCTGATTTAATTGTTTTTGTGCATACTTATGTAGCAAATGCTATAAATGTAAATGAAAGAACTGTAACCACCGTACTTGGTGGGAGGACACATTGAGGTACGAAAAAGTATAATACTTTGATATGTAGCCTTATACAATCCTCAAGAAGTCTCAAAGCGCTTCACAGGATATACTGTATAATATAAAGTAGAATGGCTATATTTTATGGGTGAAACCACCAGCCAGTTATGCATATAGCAATGTCCGACAACAGGCATGTGGTGAGTGACCACATGCCTGTTGTCGGACATTGCTACGTGCATAACCAATTTTGTTTGGGGGAACTGGAGGCCAGAACACTGGGAGAAACTCTGTTCTCCTTTTGAATAGTGCTAGATATCCACCTGGACAACCAGATGGGACTTTGGTTTATGGTCTCATCTGAAGGACAGCAAATCCTCCACAGTATAACTCATTCTGGGCAGTGTTTGAGCCCAGTTGACTTGGTAAGTAAGATATCATTTAATTTCTTGTGAATTTCTGTATTTGAGTTCTTATTCCACAAAGAGTTGTTTTACACCAGATTATATGGGCCATTTTTTTGGGGGGGGTGTGGGAGGGGGCATGTAGTCTCTCCAGGGAGAGAGTGTGCACTGCATTCTAATAAATATCTCTATATCTATGTAGAGGTGGGATGCTTGGAACTCTCAGCTTGGTTTAGATATTCTTAAGCAAGACATGTGTCAGATACCCAGCTGATCAAAACAGAAAAAGATTGCGCTGGATTCATATAGCACATTTTGTCCTTCCCACAAATATTTATTTTGTAATTTCACAGATATTTAAAATTGTTATTGGGAATGTGAAAATATTGGCATATGGTGCATACTTTAATCTCTCCCGAACTATTTTTAAAATATTTGGATGTTTTAATTTCCCACAACCTCACTGCATTTATCAAAGTTTGCCTCCTTAAAAAATAAAAATCATACACAATGTTGTACAGTATAAGATGTAGTTTTATGTTGCACGGTTTATAAACTATAATTTCAGAGCAGCTCTTAACTTTTAATATCAGTGACAATTGGATGAGTCATCATAAAAGTATGTTCATTGCAAATCTTGTTTTGGAAACCGCTTTCCAAATTTCAATTGTTTGCTTCTCCACCAAAAACACATTTGCTTTGGCCTCTTGCCAATTTATTTAAAAAAAACAGACAGACGGGCAAGACAGACAGAGGTATTTCTGGAACAAGTGGCCTCAGAGGTCAAATCACATTTACGGAATTAGGAACTGATCTTGCCACATACTACTGGCTGAGCTTTCTTCCTCCTTCTTCTGTTCTGTGGCTTTAATCATTGCGACTTTTAATTTAGGTATACTTAAAGGATTCAATTCCCCCCCCCCCCCCCCCCACCAATGCCCCCATTCCCCAAAATGAATGACCCCACTATGAAAATATTGGGTATATTTGAATTGAAATATTCTCAATAGATCGTAGCTGGACAATTCATGCGTTTCAGAATCCCATTGAATTGTAATTGTTAATAATTATACTTATTATTGCAAGTAATACATGAGGATTATTATTATTACTCATTCCATTTGACACAGCGCCTCATCATGTCATTGAGCCATGTCAAAGCATTTCACAGGATGTTTTGTAAAGTGACTCGACTGTATTTTCTGGGCAAAATGCACAACAACAATAACAATATTGGAACAGAAGAAGTAGATGCTATATATTTAAGAGGATATTCATAGCACAAACGTTTTTATATTCCCCCACCCATGTTTCCATACATAAACTGTACGATGTCTTAAAACGAATTTGCATTAGATTGTAATTACCATTTGATAGATCTCCACGCTCTGCTCTCAGCCAGCAGGAACTCAATGAAATTATGCAAATATTGAGGTTTGTTTGCAAATACAAAGCTCAGTACTGCAATCTGAGTGCAATCGTCCTTCAATAAAGTGGGCAACTCGGCGCAGTGGGTGAAACTGCCGTTCACATTATTGATTGTTGTTTTGCTGGATTTTACCCCACAGCTGTACTGCAGCGAGGGGTGTTGAGATGTAAATTCTGCAGATGAAAAAAAAGCACTCTCGATAGATCGGCCAAACTCCGTCACAAGCAACTTGCCATCTCAAGGAAGCTGCTGTCTGGTTTTACAAGGATAATAATAATCCTTGCGTTTGATATGCCGCCTCACTGGGACGTGAAAGGCGCTCTATAAACGTAATTTTGTTGTCGTCGTTGTTGCTGTCCCGTTGTTGAGACGTCTCAAAGCGCTTCACGGAATACACCGTGAAGTGGAGTGACTGCATTTTGTGGGCAAAACGCAGCAGCCGATTGCGCACGCGGTTGTGGATTGAGTGAGCACTGTATTTTGGGGGGAGGGGGGTGGGGAGCAAATGTGGTTTTACGGTTAACATCTTAGCTCCGTTCCTCCCCCACTCTCTCTCTCTCTCTCTCACTGAATCAGAAACCCTGGTGTTGTTGTTGTTGTTGCTGCTTCTGTTGTGGTTGACTTTGCTTTGGAAACTCACGGTATCAATCACGTGGTTGGCATTGTCAAAGGAGCTGGGAAACTGCGCGGTCGGGCGGGCAGAGGCGAGAGTGAGTGAGTGAGTGGGTGGGGGGGGGAGCGTGAGAGCAAGTCCGTAGCCCAACGTCGCCCGATTGGGCGGCTTCACGTCCCCCATTGGGCGGGTTTCTCCCTTGCACTACGCGCGTGTGTTTTTAAATTAAACGGCTGTGGTCGGGTTACCTCATTTTTTCATTTAAATTCCCCACATCGCGTTTGGAAACCTTTCGATTACGCGGAGCCACGTAGAAAAACACGCGACGGACCGAAATTGTCCACTCACTTTTGTTAAACCCCCGTAGGAAGAATATTTGGCTACTTTTGGGGGGTGGAGGGGGGGGGGCTAGTGTTTGGTGGACTTTGGGCTACATACGTATTGTAAGCAGTGCCAGACCAGCCCGCCAACCCGCCCGCCCGCCGGCTCGCGCAGGGACGGACGGTTGGAGTCTGTCGGCTGGCTGCCTGTGGCCGGGGCTCCTCCTGGCAACAGGTTTGGCCGTTAAAACATTTTTCACTCCAGCGGCAGCCAGCTCTCCGCCCTCCCTCCCTCCCTCCTTCATCCCCTCCCACTCTCTCCTCCCAACCCTGCCCTGAATGGACGGTGCGTTTAACGGATAAACCAGCAAAGGAGCAGAGAGAGAGAGAGAGAGCTTCCACCGGCCTCGCCATGGGTGAGTGAGGGAGGGAGGGAGAGGGAGGGAGGGACAGACAGGCCCGGTCACTCTCCTCACTCACTAACTCACAGACAGACCCGACTCTCCCACCAGCCATAGACCCACAGCCAACCCCGGCTCCAACAGCTCACCTTCGCGGGGGGAATTCATCCCCACCCCCACCCCCCACTCGGGTTGTGTGTGATTTCTCTCTTTCCCCCCCCCCCCCCCCCCAGACTGTGTGTGGTTTCTCACCCCCCCCCCCCCCCCCCCCGACTGTGTGTGATTTCTCACCCCCCCCCCCCCAGACTGTGTGTGATTTCTCACCCCCCCCCCCCCAGACTGTGTGTGATTTCTCACCCCCCAGGTTGTGAATGATTTCTCCTCCCCACTTCCCCTCTCCAGACTATGTGTGATTTCTCCCCCTCCCCCCAGGTTGTGTGTGATTTCTCTCCCCCCCCCCCCCCCCCCTTCTAGGTTGTATGATTTCTCTCTCCCCTCCCCTCCAGACTATGTGTGATTTCTCTCTCTCCCCCCAGGTTGTGTGTGATTTCTTCCCCCCACTCAGTTGTATGTGATTTCTCTGCCCCCCCCCCCCCCCTCAGTTGTGTGTGATTCCCCCCCACCCCCCTCAGTTGTGTGTGATTTCTCTGCCCCCCAAGTTGTGTGTGATTCCCCCCCCCCCACTCAGTTGTATGTGATTTCTCTGCCCCCCCCCCCCTCAGTTGTGTGTGATTCCCCCCCCCCCCACTCAGTTGTATGTGATTTCTCTGCCCCCCCCCCCCCCCTCAGTTGTGTGTGATTCCCCCCCACCCCCCTCAGTTGTGTGTGATTTCTCTGCCCCCCAAGTTGTGTGTGATTCCCCCCCCCCCCACTCAGTTGTATGTGATTTCTCTGCCCCCCCCCCCCTCAGTTGTGTGTGATTCCCCCCCCCCCCCTCAGTTGTATGTGATTTCTCTGCCCCCCAAGTTGTGTACAGTTTCTCTACCCCCATGTTGTGTTATTCTGATTTCTCTCCTCCCCCAAATCTGGGTAGGTTAAGTGTGATGTCAATCCACCCCAGGTTGTGTTTGATTCCTGCATGTCTTGATTTCTCTCCTCCCCATGTCTTGATTTCCCTCCTTCCCATGTCTGGAACTCCCTTCCTCTCTCCCTTCGCCTCGCCCCCTCTCTTCCCCGTTTCAGGTCTCGGCTGAAGACCTTTCTCTTCGACTGCGCCTTTGGTCACCTTTCTATCCCTGCCCCTGGCTCGCCCCCGGGATCAGTAAATTGTGAAGCGCTCTGAGACGCCGTCCGGTGTGGAGGGCGCTATATAAATCAAAGTTGCTGTTGTTGATGATCTCCCCCTGTCTGATGATTCTACCTCACCCACCTACCCGCCGTCTGATGATTTTACCTCTCCCCGTCTTATTCTTCTTCCCTCTGTCTGATTCTTCTTAACACCCCCCCCCCACCCTCTCTGTTTGATTCTTGTGTCAGATTTTTGCTGTGAATTCTAAGCTTTTTTGAAAGGTTTCCCAGTTTGGAGGGGAGAGAAGGGGTCTGTGTCTCCATTGTTTGGAAGATAGGTTCGGTGGAGTTGTGTGATTCCCGACGACTTGTATTTGCATGTTGTTACTTGTACCGTACTTGTTTTCCCAGTGAGGGGAATGAGGAAATGTGTGCACCTCTTACCCGCTGTGACAGGTAGACAGAAACTCTTGGGAGGCGAGACTGAATTATTCACATCCCTGCACACACTGCTTTTCCTGCATAACTAATCCAGACAAAATAAGTTTGTCGTTCCTCAAAAGAATGCTTAAGCACGTTTTCCAGTTTCCTGTCTTTTCTTGTGCTCTAAGTTCACGTTGTTGTGTTAGAGAGAGGGTGAAAAGTATTTTACTGTTAATGTGAGGTTGTAATTCTGTGAATTTTTGTACTTTATGGAAATGCAGACTATTAATTTTTAACTCCTTGGGGAAGGCGACATCTGTTTACTTTTATTTTATTGCCAACTGGAGAGTGAAATGGAAACATTCCCAGAGGACTTATTTATAGAATTAACTTTTTTAATGTTTAACCCTTTTCCTTGACATCACATGCCCCTGTAAAGTGTTTTTACCAAGTTTTGATCTGCTTTTAAGATAAATGTAGTGAATTTCAAAGAGCAGTGTAAAGTTAACATTTTTTCCTTTAAAGAACACATCTATGGAGAACTGGCATGATAAGATTTGTATGTAGAAGTGTGCAGGTAGAAGTGTGCAGTACGTGGGAGTGTTAGCATCACAATTTGAGAAAAATTCTAGGCATCCTGTTCCTCCTTCCAGAATTACATGAATGTTTGGTGCATTTTTATATGTATGAAGATGGGAGGGGGCAGCTTTTTCAGTTATGGTAGAATTTAGGCTTTTTCAGAAATTTGTTGGAAAAAATTTGAAATTCAGAAATTTGGTGAAATGTTCTAATTGTCAGGGTAAGGTAATTATAATTAATAATTGGCAATGGAATGTTGGAATCGAGCCCACCCCATGTGGCGGCCTTAGGAGTCCTGAGCCAGGCAGGTCTGCAGAACTCCAGGGCACTGCTGATGGCAGCAGCCCGGTTCATCATCAGAACTTGGAAGAGCAGACCAGTCATTGGGAGTAGGGAATTTTTCCACATAGCTACTGTTAACCCTGTAAGCCAAGAAGTTAGTGGGTAGGGTGGTTCTAGCTGGACAACGTTAGCAATAAAATTGCATTTATGGAGGGCCTTTCATGTCGGGAGGACTTCCCAAGGCACTGAACAGTCAGGGGTCGGGACCCGAGCAGAGGGGAGAGGCAGGATGGGGGGAGGGTAGTGGGAGGGTGGCAGAAGGCACAATCGAAAAGGCAGGTCTTTTTTGAGACCAGCCTTGAAGGAGGCAAGGGAGGAAGCAAGGTGTTGGAATGGAGTTCCGGAGTGTGGTGGCAGAGAGGATGAAAGCCTGTCACCGATGGTAGGGCCCGTCGCGTGGGAGCAAACCTGAGCTTGCTGAACGGAGGGGGTGGGCACGTTGGTAGGGAGTCAACAGGTCATAGAGGTAGGAAGGCGCAAGGCCGTAGATGGCTTGAAAGTGAGGATGAGGATCTTGAATTCAATCCTCTAGGAGAGGATGGGAGCCAATGGAGCTGGGCAAGGGTGGGAGTAATGGAGTCACGGAGCCTGGTGCGGGAGGCAACACGAGCTGCAGTTTTGGATGATCTGCAACTTGCGCTGGGAAGGCTGACGAGGAGTGAGTTTCCATAGTCAAGCCTTGATGTGATGAATGCGTGGCTGAGGGTTTCGGCAGCCTGAGGGGTGAGGAAGTGGCGGAGTCTGGCAATGTTACAGTGGTGGTTGAAGGCAGTGCTGGTCATGACGCGGATGTGGGAGAAAAAGGACAGTCCAGGGTCAAACAGGACACCCAGGTTCCTGACTGGCTATATGAGATAAAGTGTATGCTGCCAGTGCTGGAGGCGCTGACGCAAGCCAATCAGGAGGGCCTCAGTCTTACTTGGGACGTCCTCCCGACATGAAAGTGCTTTGTAACTGTAATTTTGTTGTTGTTGTTGACATTCAGCTGAAGAAAGTTGTCCCGAGTCCAGCATTCCATGTTGGACGCAGGCAGTCAGGACGTTGGTAGTCCTGGGGTTGAGGATGGAAGTGGAGAGATAAGAGTTGGGTCTACGCACATGTGGAAATTGATTCCATGTCTGCGGATGATGTCACTGAGGCGGAGTATGTAGAGGGTGAAGAGAAGGGCACCAAGGACAGAGCCTTCGGAATGACGACAAGCAGCGTGAAAGTCTAGCAGACAATGCTATCAATAACATACTGTGCAGTTTTAGCAAATTAGACTCCAGCAGTTCCCCCAACATACACTCTGGGTCCTTAAGCCTTGGCTCTTATCAACCTGTGCCTAATACGGGTAAGCGATGATGTCCTCCATGGAGAGAGTGTGCATTCCATTCCAACTATTTATCTCTGGAATTTCAATGTGTAAGTGGGATGGATGGAATTCTCAGTTTGGTTTGGATACTCTTAAGCATGGTGAAGGGATTTGACATCTGTCTGACTACAAAAAAAAGTTTGATTTACTGAATTTATTATTTATTCTGCACAGATTGTAAATTAAAATTGATTTTGTTTTGTGATAAGCTTAAACTTTGCAGTCTCAAACAGGATTTCATCATATGATGATTTGTATTTTCTGGACTTTAGCTCGCTAACCCTTCAGTCAACCAGATGTTGATTAACTTATTCTAATAAACAATATTTAGATTACTTTGTTTCCTGACCATTTGTACACAAACTGATTTGGGTGAATTGATCAAGGCATTAATTCTGTTTGGGTAAGGGTTCTTATGTGTGTCTATCTTCTTTAAAAATGACCATTAGTTATATTGATTTTCACATTGTGACTTGACAAAATTTTAACTTGAGGCTTTTGTGAATTTTGAGATCTTTCAGCAGCTCATCAATGTAGATGGCCTAGGCCATAGTATATAATAACAACAATTTGCATTTATACAGCCCCTTAAAGCAGTGTTGCATCCAAGAAAGCTTGTATATGTTTTGTTCTTTCCATTGTACTGTACAGGTACCCCGTCCCAACCGCGCCCTCGAGAACCGCGAAACTCACACATCCACGGTTTGCTAAATGCGACAACCCTTGCTAACCATGCAATGGTTACTGCTTAACCCTTGCATATCCACGGCTTTTAGCACTAGTGTTTGGCGCTTGGACCCAGTGGCATCAACCAGCTTCGCGCTAGCGTCTGGCACGAGGACCCAGTTGCGATGTCGCAATCACTTTTCTTTTAGGATTAAGGTAAATCTCCATTGATTTTTCTCTCTCTCTCTGTGTCTGCAGATCCTGGCAACCAATGCTCCCAAACTTACTCCCCATGTCACCCACCACACTACCTTCTGCATCCCCCACCCTCCTTGTCTACCAAGAAAAATATAAACCTGAAAAGGCTTTGGCAGAGATTTTTATCCGAATCCCATTTTACTAAGCAAATGTAAAAAAAAAACTTTCAAAGGGTTGTTGACCAGGACTCACCCCCTTTTTTGAATAACATTATGGGATGTTTAATGTTTACCTGAAGAAGTGAGGTCTTCTTGGAGCTGAACTGGCAACATGACTTTATGATATGCTTGGCAACAGAATGTCGAAATCGAACCAGTCCTCTGTGGTGGTCTCGGACTCTAGTTCCTGAGCCAAGCAGATCCACAGTATTCCAGGACACTCTTGATGATAGCACAGCCAGCTTGGTTTATCGGAAGGACCTGGAAAGACAGACCATTCACTAGTGGCAGGGTGGGGGACACTCAGTTCCTGTTAACCCTGCAAACCAAAGCCCTAATGGTTAGGGTGGTCTTAGCTGGATAAGCTGCAGGAAAGCTTGGCGGATGATGATATCAATGGCAAGCTAAGTGGTTTTAGCTGGTTAGACTCCAGCAACACACTCTGGAGTCCCCAAGCTTCAGCTCTTGCCAACCTATGCCTAATACTTTCCATAATTAGGAAAACAGGATGTGTCCTTCCAGGTAGAGTGCATATTCCATTCCATCAATCTCTGGAATTTCCATGTGTAGATACGATAATAATAATCCTGGCATTTGATATAGAGCTTTCCACATCTTCTAGACATCTCAAAGCGCTTCACAGAATATACTGTAAAGTGAATTGATTGTATATTTATGAGCGAAATGCTGCAACTAATTGCGCACAGCAGTGTCCCATAAGCAATCATAGATTGAAATGACCAATTTATCATTTTGTTTAGGGATTATTATAATTATAAATAAAATTTTATATATATATATATAATATATGTGGAGTAAGGAAACTTGCCCTTGCTGGGAATTGAACCCAGGGTTCTCGCTTGTAAGGCAAGTGTGCTAACCACTGAGCTACAGAACTCCAGAACTCCACATGGAATGCATGGAATTCTTAGTTTGTTTTGGATACAATTAAGCTTGGTGAGAGTTTCTGCATGTGTCAGACACCCCGCCTTTCAAACAAAAATCTGAAGAACAGACATTAGGAATCTTGGTTTAGTCACCTACGCCATATTGCCTGCCTCTGAGCATACCTTAGCCCAAATGCAGCCCAAACTCTTGTATAAGCATTTGTTGCCTGAATTATTCAAACAAACTCCTCACCGTTCTCCCCAGCTCCACTATTCAAAAGATCCAGCATACTTGCGTTGACCCAGCTCTTTACCCATATCTCACCAGTTCTGGCCAGACTCCACTGGCTCCCCATCACCAAACATATCGACTTCAAGATCCTCACTTAAAATCCTCGTGTTCAAATCCCTTCACTCTCTGGCACCTCCTTTCCTCTCTGACCTTCTTACTCCTCAATCCACCATCTGGCATCTCCACTCACCTGGGACCAATCTACTGCTGGTACCTCGCACCATCCGCCTCACCATCGGAGGTCCCGCTTTCAGCCCCTACGCCTAGAAACCCTGGAACACTCACTCTATCCCTCCGCCTTACCCATCCCTCTCCTTGTTCACCATCCCTCCACCCTGCAGAATCAGCCTCCACCATTGTTAAACGCTCTGAGACGCTACCCTGCGTGGAGAGCGCTATATAAGTGCACGTTGTTATATGAAGGGCAGCACCTCTGCCGATTAGTGGCAGGAATGGTAGTGAAGCACTGCCTAAAAATGTTCTTCAACTGTACTTTTGGTCAAATCTCCTCCCCCACGCTACCCTCTCCTCCCTTGTTCTAAGACATTATCCCATATGAAGGGTGCAAATGTGAAGCCTATTATTGTAGTGCTTCCCCCAGTTGAGGTACAGAGAGTGGAACAATGGTATATTTAGTGGGTGAAACACAGCAGCCAATTGTGCACAGCAGTGTCCCACAAACAGTCGGGGAACATTGAAGTGACCAATTTATGACTTTTTTGTGAGGGATTAATATCAGGCATGTGGAGTAAGGAAACTTGCCCGAGGATTCGTCCTGCCGGGAATCCTGCTGGGTCTCTCGTTTGCAAGGCGAGTGCACTGAGCTGCAGCACTCCATCCATGTAAGGGTGAAAACATCAACTGATGCTTCTATAGCTGACTTTTTTTTCTTTGAGTCGTCTTCTTGTGGATTTTTGTTTTTAAATATTGAAATAATTAGGCTTTTCAGATAATATCTTAGTGTTTCCCTCATTTCAGAACATAATTATAGCATGTTGGAAATTTCATTTTTGGTATAAATTAGCCTTAGTCTCTAACAAGTTTAAAGGGTATTGAATTCTGTTATACTATTACTTGAATTATTAAAAAAAGTTTTCTAAGTTTTCTTTTTCTACCCTAGTTCATGAATATTTATTTATGTCAACAAACTGTATGTTTAACCTCATGTCGAGACAAAAAAATACTCACAAAACTGATAGATATTGTACAATATCACAACAGATACATGTATGTGAAGATTGAAAAATACTGTAGTAAATTATGATATTTTTTAGGTAACGAAAACACTTCTAAAATCTGAATTATTTTTATAAAATGTTAATGTTATGTGTTTATTTTTAAAAAATTGCTGAACTGAATAGATCTAGGAAGCAGTAGCCTACTTCCCGTTACGAACTCAGTTATTAGTTGATTGGCAGATCGCTTTTCCGGGGTAAAAATAAATTGGTCACTTCAATCTACGACTATTTGTGTGCCACTTCTGTGCGCAGTTGGCTGCTGCATTTTGCCCACAAAATATACAATTCACTTTACAGTGTATTCCGTGAAGTGCTTTCAGACATCTTGAAGACATGATAATGTGGTTTATCAAATGCAAGGATTATTATACATATTTCTAGCCAGGAAAACATACATTAAATTTCTATTAATAGTAGTAAAAATATACAGTATATTTTAAAAGATTGTTTAAACTGAGCATTGTCATCCAAATTCCATTTTATGAAAAACTATGATTTCTTTGCAGGAAGTATAGTAATGTGCCATTAGTATTGTGTTAATCAACAATTAAACTTTCCAGAACTCTCTTCTCTATTTTCAAAATATTATCTCTTTTACCATAGCTTTAATTATCTTCTTTACCTTCTCCCAAACTTCTCACCTTGCTTGGATCTCCCACAGCCCCTCCATCGCTGTAAATACACAAGACATTATCCTACTTGAAAGGTGAAAGTTGTTTTGAAATAGGCTGCAGCATGAAGATTCCTATGGAAGATAAGTAAACCTTTACATGACTGATGTGTAGTCTGGTGGGACCATGATAGCACTGGCTTATTTTAAAAAAAAGTCATCACGGATACGGGGTTTAGATTTGCCAAGATTTAGATTTAAAATACTACCACGTTTTCGATTGTAAAAACATTTATATAAAAATTTGAAAAATATACAGTCAATTCACTTTACAGAATATTCTGTGAAGTCCTTTGAGACGTCTAGAACAACAACAACAATTTACATTTACAGAGCGCCTTTCACGTCGGGAGGACGTCCCAAGGCGCTGAACACGAGGCGTGTGAACCGAGATGGGAGGGGAGTGTTTGGGAAGGGGTGAAACACGAAGGGGAGGTAAAAGAGTTCGGGGTGGAACAAAAGGCACGATCGAAGAGGAAAGTCTTCAAATCGGCTTTGAAAGAGGAAAGGGAAGAGGCGAAACGGAGGGATTGAGGGATGGCATTCCATAAGGTGGGAGCGGAGAAACTGAAGGCCCGGCCTCCGATGGTGGGGCGGTTCGGGCGGGGGGCTTGGAGCAGGCCAAGTCCTGTTGAACGGAGGGTCCGGGTGGGCGTGTAGGGGGAGAGTAGATCGGTTAGGTAGGATGGGGCAAGGCCGTGTAAGGCCTTGTAGGTGAGGACGAGGATCTTAAATTCGATCCTCTGGAGGATGGGGAGCCAGTGGAGACGGGCGAGGGTGGGAGTTATGTGGTCACGGAGGCGGGTGCGGGATAGTACACGGGCTGCAGAGTTTTGGATGGCCTGCAGCCTATGAATGGAGGAACTGGGGAGGCCGACTAGGAGAGAATTTCCGTAATCCAGCCGTGAGGTGATGTACGCGTGCACGAGTGTTTCGGCAGCGCGGGGGGTAAGATAGTTGCGGAGCCTGGCAATGTTGCGCAGATGGAAATAGGCGGTGCCGGTCAAGGCGCGGATGTGGGGGAGGAAGGAAAGTTTTTGATCGAACATGATGCCGAGGTTCCTGATTGGCTTTGTGAGGTGGAGAGTGCAGCCTTGGATGTTGAGCCTGGCAGCGCCCGATGTGCGGAGGCGCTGGCTTGAGCCAATCAGGAGGGCCTCGGTCTTATTCACGTTCAATTGCAAAAAGTTGTCCCTCGTCCACGATTTGATGTCGGACAGACATGCTGTCAGAACATCGATCGTCTGGGGGTTGAGGGATGAGGCAGAAAGGTACAACTGGGTGTCATCCGCATACATGTGGAAATTTACCCCATGTCTGCGGATGACGTCACCCAGGGGGAGCGTGTAAAGGGTGAAAAGAAGGGGACCGAGGACAGAGTCCTGAGGGACGCCGTGGGAAACTGTGCGAGGGTTTGAAGAAAAGCCATTGGAAGAAACAAAATGTAAACGGTGGGTCAAATAAGAATGGAACCATTCAAGGACTGTGCCTTGAAGGTTGAGGTGGGAGGAAAGACGTTGAAGGAGGATGGTGTGATCGACTGTGTCGAACGCAGCAGACAGGTCAAGGAGGACGAGGAGGCAGAGGGAGCCCTGGTCACAGGCGGTTAGGATGTCATTTGTGACCTTAACCAGGGCAGTTTCTGTGCTGTGGATAGGGTGGAAACCTGATTTGAGGGGTTCAAGAAGTGAGTGATTTGAAAGGAAAGAGCGGAGCTGGGAGGCAACCACTCTTTCAAGGACCTTGGATAGAAACGGGAGGTTGGAGATGGGTCGATAACCTGATGGTTGCGACGCATCAAGGGAGGGTTTCTTCAGGATAGGGGTGATGGTGGCTGTTTTAAGGGAGGTAGGGACGGTTCCTGAGGAGAGAGAAAGGTTAATGGTGTCAGAAATGAGCGGGGCTAACAAATGGAGCTGGGTGCGGAGGAGGGGGGTGGGGATGGGGTCCAATGAGCACGTGGTGGGTTTCATGGAGGTAATTGTTTTTGTGACTGAAAGCGGGGTGGTGGGGTTGAAAGTGTGAAATGGGGGGTGAGTGGGAGTTGAGGTAGCCGATGAGGGTGCGGAGGTGGAGGAGTGGTGGGGGGAGGAAACCGCAGAGCGGATTTTCTCAATTTTGGACTCGAGGAAATACAGCATCTCCTCGCAACGAACGTTTGAGGAGAGGATCTGCGAGGTGGGGCGGAGGAGCTGGTTGGTGGTGGCGAAGAGGAGGCGGTGGTTGTCCTTCGCTTCCAGGATTATCCTGGAGTAGAAGGCTGATTTGGCGGTGGCTAGGGCGGAGCGGTAAAATTTGATGCGGTCCAGCCAGATTTGCCGGTGGACCGTGAGGCCAGATTTGAGCCAGGTGCGTTCAACTGCTCTCACTTGGCTTTTGAGGGAACGGAGGTGAGATGTGTACCACGGTGATGATCGGGAATGGGAGACGGTTTTGGAGGTGAGGGGGGCCAGGGTGTCAAGGGTAGTGGAGAGGGTGTTGTGGAGGGCGGTGGAGGCGGAGGATGGGTCAGTACAAAAAGAATGCCATTGTGGGAGGAGGTCGGAGGTTTCTAGGGCAGAGGTGAAAGTTTGAGGGGGAATCTTCTTCCAGGGCCGGTAGAAGATGGTGGTGGGTTTGGAAGTGGAGGGGGGAGGGATAGAGGTGTTTCAGGAAATGAAAAAATTGTCAGAAATGGCCTTGTCTTGATGGTGACGCCAGAGACGTTGAGGCCTCGGGTGATCACCAGATCGAGAGGATGGCCGTGAGTGTGGGTGGCAGTGTTGATATGAAGGGAGAAGTTGAAAGACGAAAGTAAAGAGGAAATGGGGCAGGAGGGGGTGAAATGGAGGTTGAAATCGCCAAGAATAATAAGGCGATCAGAGGAGGCACAAAGGGAAGTTAAAAGTGAAGAAAAGTCTGAAATGAAAGTGGGGGAGGGTTTGGGGGGGCGATAAACTAGTAGGATTTTGAAAGAACTGTGGGAGGAGTGAGAAAGGGTGAGATGTTCAAAAGAGGGGAAGGAGCTGGAGGAATAGGGGGATAGGGCGAGGGATGTCTTTGAGATGAGGGCCACGCCACCGCCACGACGGTTGGGTCGAGGAGCATGGTGGAATGTGTAGTTGGGTGGTGTGGCTTCAACAAGGGGGAAAGTGTCGCCTGGGGTGATCCAAGTCTCCGTCAGAAGACTAGAAGACATGAAAAGTGCTATATCAAATGCAAAGATTATTACTACTACGAATTTTCATGGACAAAGAAAACATTGATGGATTCTTTGCTCTTTTGCTCCCTATGAAAAAAGTATACAGCTTAAATAAATTTGCGCAGAAAGGAATGTGTGAATGACTGTTAGTTAGAGTTGGATAAGCATGCTTTTGGTTGAATGGCTGGTGGCTGAGTTCTGTGGATAGTTTCCCATGTACTGTACCACTAGAATTGGCCTGGAGTGCCACATTGGGTATGTGTGCTAAATGTTTATCTGGTGTTGACAGTGAGTGTCTTTGAAGATGGAGAGAATAAAAACCTAATCTAGTCCTTACCTGTCATTCACATGTGTGCAGTTTGGGCAGTGGTGATGGGAAGGTTTTCTAAGCAGGAACCTTAGCCGATTTTGCTTTCTTTTTTCTCCTTAGCCAGATAACGTGCTCCCTACCCCAATGCCGACCTCATTGAGATCAGCTACTTGAAAGTAGTTTTTAAATGGTGTCATCTTAATGCAATATTTACTGAAAATGTTGAAGAAAATGCTTGTAAGTTTCTATCGAGCATTCAGGAAGAAAAAAATTAATAATAGGGAAGAATTGAGCAGTGAAATAGAATCATTGAAATGCCAGTACAAAAGGAGGCCATTTGGTCCTCTTTGGGACGGGGAATCCCACCCCTGAAGGGATCTAATCCTATTTCCTTGGTTTTATCCAGAGATTAATACATTCATTTATAAAATGTTTAATTAAAAGTTATCTGCATCAATCACCTGCAACAATGCAAAACCCACCAGGATTGTTCTGGAGTATCATCCTGCACTGTATAAGTTCAGTGTCCCAGGTGTATGAATCCGCAACTGACAGCTATTTGCATTAGAGGATTGTAGAAATTTGGTTGGAAATGGGGGAATGAAAGAAAACTTAATATTGTCAAGCATATCCAAGCTATCAGAACTATGGAGACAGTGTAGTATTGATTCACATGAATGCTAACAATGGATGAGATGATGCACAGAAAATACAGTAAATTCACTTTACAGTCTGTTCTGGGATGTCCTTTCGATGTGAAAGGCGCTATATAAATGTAAGTTTTGATTGATTGATTGATTGAAGCGCTTTGAGACGTTGATAAGATGTGAAAAGCGCTACTGTATATCAAATGCAGGGATTATGATTATTATTATTATTAATGGGTTTTCCTGGACCAGAGAAAATGAAAAGGATACAAAATGGTATGTTCAAAATTATAAAAGGATTTGAGAGTGTAAATGTCATTTCACAGGTGGGTGAATTACTGATAAGGTTGTTGACCGGTGCAGCCTTCCACCACCTCCGCAATATCGCCAGACTCTGCCACTACCTCACCCCCCATGCTACCAAAACTCTCATCCACGCCTTTATCACTTCCAGGCTCGACTACTGGAACTCTCTCCTCGTTGGCCTTCCTAGCTCCTCCCTTCACAGGCTGCAGATCATTCAGAACTCTGCAGCTCATGTACTCTCCCTTACCAGGCTTCGCGACCACATCACTCCCACTCTCGCCTGTCTCCACTGGCTCCCCATTCCCCAGAGGATCAAATTCAATATCCTCGTCCTTACCTTCAAGACCATTCACGGCCTTGCTCCCGCCTATCTCTCTGACCTGCTGTCTGCCTATCAGCCTGCCCGTCCCCTCCGCTCAACAGGCTCTGGCTTGCTCCGCGTCTACTGCCCTAACCGCCCCACCATCGGTGGCCTGGCTTTCAGCCTCTCTGTTCCCACACTCTGGAACTCCATCCTGCAATCCCTTCGCCTCTCTTTCCTCCTTCAAGGCCAGTCTCAAGACCTTCCTCTTCAACCTAGCCTTCTGCTCCCCTCCTAACTCATTCATCCCTCCTTCTCTCCTTTCCCCTACCCCGACCTTTCCCCACTGTGCTCGGGTCCCGATCTGACTGTTCAGCGCTTTGGGATGTACCCGAATGTGAAAGGCGCTCTATAAATGTAATTTTGTTGTTTTAACTGAATGTTACCAGTAGCATAAAGGGTTAGAAGTTCTTTTTTGGACACATAATTAATAGGATGTGAAAGATGTTGAAGGTTTTCGCGGGAGCTAGCATGTCACAGGCATAGTTAACTAAATTACCTTATCTTGTGCTGAACTTTGTGCATCTTCAAGACTCAGAAAAAAAATCCATGGTTGCCTTTCACAGTTGCATGTAGCCACAGCGACTTAAATAATACTGTAATAATAATCCTTGCATTTGATTTAGTGCCTTAAAATGTCTTTGAGATGCCTTGAGCATCTCAAGCATCTCTTTGGTCACCTTGAGCGTCTCTTTGGTCACCTTTCTACCCCTGCCCCTGGCTCGGTCCCGGGATCCGCTATTGTGAAGCGCTCTGAGACGCCATCCGGCGTGGAGGCCACTATATATATATCCAAGTTGTTGTTGAGCACTTCACAGGATATAGTGTAAAGTGCAGGTATATTGACTATTTTATGAATAAAACAAAATATACTTTGACTTTACAATAAAAAGTCTAAGTTTTAGCCAAACTTAGTTAGTAGAAATCTCGCCTCAGAGAACTCTCGAGTCAGAAGGTTATGGGTTCAAACTCCATATTACGACTTTGAGTCATCATCTTTTAATATAATGCTGGGGTTGAGGGGAGAGAGTGCTACATTGTTGGACAGGCCAAGTTTCAGATGAGATGCTAAACCGAGGTCACATCTATCACATCTACCTGTTCAGGTGCATGTTAAAAATCTCATGGCAGTATTCAAAAGAGGAAGTAAGTTTTCCCTAGTGTCCTCTCCCAACTATCCCCTGGATTAATTTTGTCATTCACTTCATGGGTATGTGTAGGACATTGCTGGATGCAAATTGTTTAGCACTTTTGCCTACAAAATACAGTCGCTACACTACAGTGAATCCTGTGCTTTGAGATGGCTTCCTGATGTGAAATGATTTATGTCAAATGGATGGATTATAATTATTGTAATAATAATCCTTGTAATTGATATAGTGTCTTATCACAATGCAGTACAAGCTTGGTTATCCGGCACCCTCGGGACCTGACCTTTGCCGTTTAATCAAATATGCCGGATATTCGAGCGGCAAGTTGCCGAAAATCTTTATACAAAAAAATTAGCTTATTTTAAAACGTACCATATTAATAACTAAATAATAACAGAATATTGTGTGGATACTTATCAATAATGCATTCCAGCACACTCGGTAAAATGATCTGTAAAATAAAAATTCCAGCGTTTGTTAAGTTTAATAAGTGCGCATGCGCACGCATTGCACGCATGCACACTCATTGCACGCATGTGCATACTTGTGGATGGCTCTGGTATGAGATCCATTTGCTGCAATCGTGAATTGTATTGGGAGATACCGGTTGGTAGAGCGTGCCGGTTTGTTGGGTGCCGGGTAAGCAAACTTTTACTGTATACCACAAAATATACAGTCAATTCACTTTACAGTATAATTCTCTGATGAGCTTTGAGATGTCTTTTAAAAGCACAGGTGTGTGGAGTTGAATGCATCTGGCTTAAATCAAATTTAACGGTCCATTGGCAGATCTGGCTGGACCTTATCAAATCCTACCGTTCTGCTCTCGCCTCTGCTAAATCGTTGTTCTACTTCAAGACAATCTTGGAGGCTAAGGACAACCCAGGTTCCTCTTCTCCATCACCAACCGGCTCCTCCACCCATCTTTCCAGTCCTCGCACATCATCACCTCCAATGCCAACTGTGAGGCGGTTCTGGACTTCCTTGAATGCAAAGTCAAGGGGATCTGCTCAATTGCGTCTTCCACCCGTCTACTATCCTCTCCCCATATCCTCTGCATACCTCGTCCCCTCCTCGGTCCTTCCTGCACATCTTCGAACCTGTCACCCACTCCTCTCTCATTACCACTATAATCTGCATTGAACCGACCACCTCAATCCCATCCCTACAGTTCTCCTTACCCCCCAGCTCCACCTTCTTGCCCCTCTAGTCACAGACATCATAAACTTTTCCCTGTCCACTGGCACCATTCACCGTTTCTGTGCTGGAATGTGTCAGTGCTTCCCAGCTATGCTCCTTCCTCTCACTTCACAAACCCCTCAAAATAGGTTTTCCGTGCCGCGCATAGCAGAAACACAGCTCTGGTCAAAGTGACAAATGACATTTTGTCCACCTGCGACTAGGGCTCCCCCTGCCTGGTCGTCCTCCTTGATCTTTCTCTGCCTTTGATACCATTGACCACTCTATCCCTCTATCCTCATCCACCCCTTCTACACTCACCTTAATCATCATGGTTCTGCACTTGAATAGTTCAGTTTATACCTCTCACTGCCTCCACTTCATCTCCACAAACGGTTTCTCCTCTAGCCACTGCACGGTCTTGTGGGGTGTTTCTCAGGGCTGCGTCTTTGGTCCCCTTCTCTTCAACATCTACATGCTCCCTCTTGGTGACATCCACAAACATGGGGTCAACTTCCACATGTACATGGATGATACATACCCAGCCGTATCTTTCTGCCTCCACCTTTGACTCCAGGACCACTGCTGTCTTGACAGAATGTCTGTCAGACACCAAGCCCTAGATGAGAGCTAACTTTCTTCAGTTGAACGTCAGCAAGGCGTTCCTAATTCACCGAGGCTCATGATTGACTCCCGCCAGCACCTCCACACCTCAGGTGCTGACAAAATCACCATCCATGGATGCACACTCCCATCGCAATAAGCCAGTCCAGAACCTTGGTGTCTTGTTTGACCCTCGACTATCCTTCCTACCCCACTTCCGTGCAATGACCTGTTCTGCCTTCCCCCACCTCTGCAACATTGCCCGGCTTTGCCACTAACTCACATCGAAGGCCTCATCCAGAACTATGTGTCCTCTCCCGCACTAGGCTATGTGACCATATATCCCCTATCTTCACCCGACTCCACTGGCTTTCCATGAGTTCAAGATCCTGGTCCTCACCTTCAAAGCCCTCCATGGCCTTGCTCGCCCCTACCTCTACGACCTCCAAACCTCCTACCGACCTGTCGGTTCCCTCCACTCAACGGGCTCCAGCCTACACCATGTCCCCCGACCCACCTGCCCCACCGTTGGCAGGTGAGCCTTCAACCACTCTGCCCCCAATCTTTGGAATTCCATCCCACAATCCCTCCGCCTCGCCCCATCCCTAGCCTTCTACAAGACCCACCTCAAGGTCATACTCAATAATCCTTGCATTTGGTATAGCACTCTTCATGTCTTTTAGATGTCTCAAAGCGCTTCACAGGATATACCATAAAGCAAATTGACTGAATATTTTGTGGACAAAAGGAGGCAGCCAATTGTGCACAGCAATGTCCCACAAACAGTCGTGGATTGAAGTGACCAGTTTTTAAAGAAATTGATCGTGCTTTCGATCAACCTCCTTCCCCCACCTGCCCTCCACCATTCCCAATTCCTCCCCCCAGCTCGAGACCGGAATACTGTTTGTCCAGTGCCTTGCGATGTCCTCCCGACATGAAAGATGCTACACAAATGTAATATTGTTGTTATTGTCTCAACAAAGTGATAAGCATTATATCAAATGCAAGGATTATTATTATTAAACATATGAGAGACTGGTAACGATAGAACTTGCATATCTACTAGTGAATTGACTGTATATTTGTGGGCAAAACTCAGCAGTCAATTGCGCACAGCAGTGTCCCAAAACAGTCGTGAATTGAAATGAACAATTTATTATTGTTGTTTTTTGTGGGATTATTATTAGGATTGTGGAGTAAGGAAACTTACCCAAGGTTTCTCCCTAACTGGAATTGAACCAAGGTCTTGCTTGCAAGCTACCCACTGAGCTACAGGACTTTTGAAACCATTACGCACATTCAAATTGATTTTCAATGTAAGAATTCAATTGTGTCATTGAAAATCCAGCACAGATGAAGTATCTACAAATCAAAAACCATGCATGTTTGATGACACAGTCATTGCTAAAATCTGGTATGCCAGCCAATATTGTCTTCACTCCATCATCCGTGGAAATGTGAGGGTGTTGGGTAGAAAATAATTGTTGAAATACAAGCAAACATCAAGGGTTTTTTTAAATCAAATATAAAGAATAAAGGTCCTATTGAGAAAATATATATATATATATACATATATATATATATATATCATATAAATTTCTTTTCGGACCTATATATACAGAATTTTAATTGATAACAATAACAACATTACATTTGTAGAGCATCTTTCATGTCGAGAGAACGTCCGAATTGGACAAGGGTGTCCACACTTTATCAGTTAGTTAAAACTAAAGGTATTTTGTTCAATGTAAAGAATTGCCTTATAGAAACTTAGCAGAATTAATGGCGATAATAATAATTCTTTCATTTGATATAGTGCTTTTCACATCTTCTAAATGTCTTTAAGCGCTTCACAGAATAAACTTTAAAGTGCATTGCAATCAAAAAGGTGGAGACAGAGGAGATAAGGTGGAAGTATACTTAGATGGGAGTTCCAGAAAGTGGGAAAACTCGCTCACTCATGGGACAGATCAGTTGGGGGATATTGAAGCTGATGTAAGCAGAACAGCCACAATGACAGTGTTTCAGGAGGCCACAGAGGTAGGGAAGAGTGAGGCTGTGGAGGGATTTGGAAATGAGGATGAAGCTTGAATTTGATCTGTTGGAATTGTGGAGACTGGAACTGAGCAAACATAGGATGTTGGTTTGATGGAGCTTGTAGTGGGAGAGGACATGGGCTGCAGAGTTCTAAGTGATGCAAGAAAGAATGAGCTGGAGAGCCTGATGAGCAGAATGTTCAAATAATCAATCCCCAAGGTGATGAAGGTGTGAATGAGGATCTCAGCAGTTGTGGGAGAGAAGGCTATGGTAGTGGCAGGAAAAGTGGTGAATGTGAGGGAAGGTTATGAAGCAATGCTCGCTAGCCTTTTTAGGTCGTCCAACAAAATACATATTCTTGATTGAATATTTCTCAATTTGTGCTATAAATCAAGAAGTATTAAATCAAGGAAAACCTGGAAGCACACTTACCAATTAAACATGGACTTACCCAGACTAATGCAAATGTTTGGGAGTGGGGATTGCGCTTCTTGACGGCACCGCAGCCCATAATTTGTCCAGCACTGCTGCATAGAGATGCCAGCCTTGTTTCTCCTGGACTGAGTAACACTAGATTGCCTTTTTTATTTGTCTGAAGCATTAGTCTTTCAGCTTGACAATTGACTCCTTCCTGCAGGTGATTAGTATCTTAGCAGAGATGGAGGAGGAGGTAAATGCTTAGGAATCCTCAAAACTCCACAAATTATTATTTAAAGGCAAACAGCTTTATAAGTTAATCATTTTCTAGTTTAGCCAGATGAGTTCTTTGAACAAAAACTGAAGTTCTTGGATTGCTTTCTTTTCTGATTGACTTACTAAATGTTAACTTGTTTGTCTGTGTTTTTGTTTTGTTTTCAGTGGAAGTTATTGTGGAATATGATTACGAAGCTGTACAAAAGGATGAGCTGACAATAAGAGTTGGTGATATCATCAGGAACGTGGCAAAACTGGAAGAGGATGGGTGGTGTGAAGGAGAGTTAAATGGGAAGAGTGGATTTTTCCCTGATAACTTTGTCAAAGTGAGTAAGGAAAATATTGAAATGTAAATCTAATTTTATGAATTCTATTAGAGGTTATGGATGAGAGCATGAGATACAGTATATTTGGGTGCCAATTGAAAAAAAATGTAATGGTGCTTATGGACATAAAGTAAACTGCTGAGAAGGACGCAATCAAACCAAGGACGTTTTTTTATTGAATGCATCTTTAGCTTTCAAATATGGCAAGAAATAATTGGTTATGAAAAATTATTAACAAGTAATGTGAGGCGTGTCACAAGTAGCAAGCTGCATTGAGCATGTTACAAGTGATTTTCATAGATTCATAGAATTTTAAGGCACAAAAGGAGGCCATTCGGCCCATCTAGTTTGTGCCGGCTCTTTGAAAAGAGCGATTCAATCCCACTGCCCTGCCCGCTCCCCGATTTGTTTTATTCCTTATTTTGTCCATTTTGTGTTGTGCTTTACTGTTATCAACCTGAGAAAAATTTAAGTCATTTAAAAAAAAATCATTCTTCATTCTCTTCATTTTGTCTCAAAAACATGATAAGGTGCTGTATAAAATGTAAGTATTATTATTTCCTTTGGCCTCCTCCCTCTTGTTTAATATAAAAGCCTGCTTTCTGGGTTAACTGCTTCTCTCACCCTCACACAACCCAACTTCCAACAAATTTCTGGTCAGAAGATTTATTGCATAACTAAAGTTATTGTGTACTCATGTTTGCTATGGCCGTGATCTTCCGTGCATGATCAGGTGTGTGTGTGTGGACTGAGAATTATATTTACGTGCCAATAGTCTTGTAAGAATTGTTTCCAAGGATATTTAGGTGAATTGATGTTCCACATGTAAACTATCCTCGTCTGTCATTAACCACATTGATGCAGTTTTATATTCTTGTCTGAAAATATTCACATTTTATTAATCTGGACCAGCCCGCTATCAATCTTATTAAAGTGCACATTTTTTCTAGGCCTGTTAATCCTGACTCCTACCTTGTGTTTTCGACACTGTTTCTCAAATGTGCATCCATTTGTGACCTGTTGTACAATAATGGGGTTGTGACTTATTCAGTTGATTAGAATATTAAAATGTAGACATGTATTAATAATGATACATTTGAAATAGTGCCTTACCACATTGCCAGGATGTCTCGAAGCACGTCACAGGATTTATTGTAGTGGATTGTGTCTATTTGGTGATGAAAGTGGCAGCCAATTTGCTTATAGAATAAAACCTTGATAATTCGACAATTTGAAAGATGGCAACTCCCTAAAACTGCAAGATTTCAAAATGCATATACAGTATTAGATTTTTTCCAATGTCCAGCAAATTTCTTGAAGTTCAGAACAGCTGAAAGTAGTTCCTGGTGCGGCTGCTCTGTCATCTGGAGCAGTGGGTGGACATGGCCATTTTTGTCAGTTCAGTGCTCTCTGTTTACAGTACGTAGTGTATGCGGTGAGGCTTCCCTAGCCATTTCTAGGTAGATTTCTAAACACCGGCAAACTCAGAAATCCGGGACTTGAGTGGCCTCAACCATGCTGGATTATCTAGGTTTTACTGTAGCAATGTTTCACAAATTGAATGACCAATTTTATTGCTGATCACTGCATCAGGAGAAATTCAGTTCTCTTTTTGAATGATGCTGTGTGATCTTTAATATCCACCTGAACAGACAAGATCTGATTTTTAACATCTTGTCTGAATGATGCTATTTTGTGCCAACAATAGCACAAAATATAAATTGATAAATAAAATTAATAATACAGGTACTGTGTTTTGAATTAATGTAACTCCCAAATCTTTATTGTGAGGTATGGAGCATGACTAGTAGACTAACTAATTTGCATGGTCTCCTGCTTATCAGAGTGGAGTTCAAATCCTACAATTCAATAATTTAGAATAAGGTGTGATCATAGTTTCACAAGGGTTTAGCTGATGTGACTTTCCCACAGCTACAGCACAACAACCAAGTATGAAAGCATTGTGCAAAAGGGAAATGGTTGGACTGAAAACTTAACTACAAATTAGATTGAAATAATGGTTTGTAGTTTGGCTAGCCAAAGGTAATCAAATGCCAAATTTGTATAGGTAGATCAGAATGAGGTGCTGATGTGCATGTCTAAATTGACAAAGTGTGGTTTGAATTAGATTTCTTTGTAGCTACTATACAAATGAGCAACTGACTTTTTAATTTGAATGTATGAGAATTCAGTTTTTCTTGTCCTTTTTTACATTGATTAAATATAAAGTAGGCAATTTATTTCAGATCAAGGAAGTTTCACCTACAATTATTTTTTTATCAGCTGCAGCAAATGTTTTTGCTTCTGCATAACCACATCAAGGGGGATCTTATATTGGGTTCAAACCTGGGAGAAGATCAAACAAATAAGTTCTGATGTATGTCTGAACAGCTTGTTAGTTTGTTGGTGCTGGTTTACATTTGGTGTAATTGGTTGTACCACTTTAACTGATCACTATTTCAATGTTCTGATAGAGGACTGGAGGGTGGCAAAAATACAAATCATTTGCTGTATAAACACTGAATGAAAGTTGAAGATGTATATTGATCAACCTTCATTATGTCAATTTTGCATTCAATGTTCTCTATAAAGATGATACTAGTTATTTTACATTATTTGAATACAAAATGGATGACGCTTTTTAGAGCTGTGAAAAGTGAGGGCCTCATCTATGAACTTTGTGGAAATCTCCTATGGCTGCCTGCCAATCAGAGAATGTTCCTTTAATTTCAAATCTCTTGTTTGTTTTTTCTAATCATGTCACTAAGTTGCTATGAATCATAAGTGCTTTAATTTTAGCTATTAAGTATTTTGTGGAGCTCTCTCCATGTAGACGATGTCTATGAATCCTTTATCTACCGCTGCAACAATTTTCATAAGACTTCATAGCTGCACACTCCACAAGCTCAAACTCATCCAAAACTCTACAATAATGTAATACCTGAGTTGAACAATATTATGCTACATATTCTTCCCTTCAAGTCCCTTCCAGCCCTATTCTTCCTGCACTCTCTGCTCTTCCCATTCTTGTCCTCATTTGTCCTACTGTCCTGATTAGTGAAAGTGGAACCTCCAGCTACAACCAACTCTCTGAAATGTTTTTTCCGAAATCTCTGTCATCCCTCGTTCTGCCTTCAATACCTCTTAAAACTTATTTCGCTTTTGGATGACCTCCTCAATTCTATTCTAACCATGATCTGTGCTCACTATCATATTCATTAAGCGTTTTAGGATATTTGTCATGTCACAATTGCTTTATAAATGCCGCTTTGCCAGAAACCTAAAATGCCAGTTTTAAAACCCTGTCGTATCAAATGCAATTTTTAAAAACCTGCATTGTCTTAACCAATTTCATACAAGTCTGGGTTATTCATGAGCCATTTCAGTTGTGTGTAGCACAACTTTAATGGCACATCTTTTAATACAAATAATAGAATTGTGTGTCGTATTTGTGGAATCCTGCAGTTCAGTTGTTAGAGCACTGGTGTTACACGCGAGAGACCTGGGTTCGATTCCCATTAATTTATGGCAAAACCATGGGCAAATTTCCTTATTCCACACGCGTGATAATAAACCCTCAAGAAAATTTGGTCAATCAATCCACTGCTGTTAGTGAGATACTGCTGTGCGCAATTGGCTGCCATGTTTTGCCCACAAATATACAGACAATTCACTAGTAGATTTGCAAGTTCTATCATTACCAGTCTCTCATATGTTTACTAATAATAATAATCCTTGAATTTGATATAACGCTTATCACTTTGTTGAGACAAGAACAACAAAATTACATTTGTATAGCGTCTTTCATGTCGGGAGTGCATCGCAAGGCACTGGACAAACAGTATTCCGGACCCGAGCTGGGTGGAGGAATTAGGAATGGTGGAGCGCTTTGAGACATCTAGAAGACATGGAAATTGCTGTATCAAATGCAAGCATTATTATATTATTTAAAAATGTGTAATTAATAGTGAATCCACAACTGTTCATGGGACACTGCTGTGCGCAAATGGCTGTCATGTTCTGCCCATAAAATATACAGTCAATTCACTTTAAAGTATATTCTGTGAAGCGCTTTGAGATGTCTATAAGATGTGATAAGGTGCTACATCAAATGCAAGGAGTATTATTATTTGAAGGAAATTTGCCACTTGTAAATGTCTTCTGTGACCCGTACAATCTACACACCACAGTCCATAAAACTGCACAAGCTAACCAAATACTTTCAACCCGCAGATCTGGAATTTAGTCTTAGATGGATTCCATGATCTAAAAATGCACCCTGACAATTCCAAATTCCAGCCAGCCCAATGCTTTTTTTTCCTCAAATGATAAAAGTGTGAGGTATGGTTCTTCTAACATTGGACTTGAAAAGCTAAGATTAATTTGGCACAAATGTTGACAGAGAAGTGGTGTCCGGCGATATATAGATATTAGGGAACGGCGATATGGGATTTTTCCGGATATGGATATATCGGTTTGCTCATACCTGCTTAAACCGATCTATCGAGTTTTTATACTGCGCATGCGCGTGCATTCGAAGTGCACTTGCATTGATGGCGCGGGCGCATTTATGGTGCGCGCTCAGTCGCGGTGCGCGCGCATTGACGGTGCGTCCGCACTGACGATGCGCGCGCAGTCGCGGTGCACGCACATTTCAAAATGCGTGCTCTAGGTCCAGAAAGTTTGTAATGTTGGTGTCAAGGTCTGTTGAATTATACGATGTTGTTTGCTCCCTACCTCCCCCTCTCCTTCTCTCCCTCCTCTCCTCTCTCCTTCTCTCCCTCCTTTCCCCACTCCTTCTCTCCCTCTCCCTCCTCCCTGTCTTCTCTCCCTCCTTTCCCCCTCTCCTTCTCTCCCTCCCTCCCTCCCTCCCCTCTCTCCTTCCCTCCCTCCCTCCCCTCTCTCCTTCTCTCCCTCCCCTCTCTCCTTCTCTCCCTCCTTTCCCCTCTCCTTCTCTCCCTCCCCCTCCACTCTCCCTCTCTCCTCTCCCTCCTCCCTGTCTCCTCTCCCTCCTTTCCCCCTCTCCTTCTCTCCCTCCCTCCCTCCCCTCTCTCCTTCTCTCCCTCCCTCCCCTCTCTCCTTCTCTCCCTCCCTCCCCTCTCTCCTTCTCTCCCTCCCTCCCCTCTCTCCTTCTGTCCCTCCCTCCCTCCCTCCCTCCCTCCCTCCCTCCCTCCCTCCCTCCCTCCCTCCCTCCCTCCCTCCCTCCCTCCCTCCCTCCCTCCCTCCCTCCCTCCCTCCCTCCCTCCCTCCCTCCCCTCTCTCTTTCTCTCCCTCCTTTCCCCTCACTCCTTCTCTCCCTCCTTTCCCCTTCTCTCCCTCCCTCTCCTCTCTTCCTCTCTCCTTCACTCCCAACTTTCCCCCTCTCCCTCCCTCCCTTCTCTCCCTCCCTCCCTTCTCTCCCTCCTTTCCCCTCGCTCCTTCTCTCCCTCCTTTCCCCCTCTCCTTCTCTCCCTCCCTCCCTCTCCTCTCTTCCTCTCTCCTTCTCTCCCTCCTTTCCCCTCGCCCCTTCTCTCCCTCCTTTCACCCTCTCCTTCTCTCCCTCCCTCTTCTCTCTTCCTCTCTCCTTCTCTCCCTCCTTTCCCCTCGCCCCTTCTCTCCCTCCTTTCACCCTCTCCTTCTCTCCCTCCCTCTTCTCTCTTCCTCTCTCCTTCTCTCCCAACTTTCACCCTCTCCTTCTCTCCCTCCATCTCTAAACACAAAATAGAACACACACACACCAAAAACAAAATCTGGAGATTTATTCTGCTCCATTTCTTGCTTGAAACTAGCATGTAATGTCCACGTGTCAATGAGATCTATTACAATAGAAAAGAGAGAGACAGACAGTCTGACTGTTAGAGTTAGAAGCCAGATTATCACTGCTGTGTGTGTCTGACTAGACACACACATAGAAGCAGTGATAATCTGCATTTCAGCGATGCGACTTTGTTAAGACGCCACGACTCACGTCGAGTATACACAGTAAAGTGTGCGTGCGCATCGGATGTGCGCGCCCGTTAATTGTGCGCGCGCACCGAATGTACGCGCATTCCATGCTCTAGATCGAGGAGGTTGCAATGCCGGCGACAAGGTAAGATGGAAAAGATCGCATTACATTGATAATACCAACAATATTGATATATTGCCAGTAACAATATTAAAAATATATCGATGTATATTTTTAAAATCGAATCTCTCGATATAACAGTTTTTTTAGAATCACCATATCGGCATACCGATCTGAAAATCATATCGGGTTTAATCGAAAAACCGATTAATCGCCGTTCCCTAATAGATATATGGATATAATTTTTCATATCGATATTCCGATATTGGAATTTAAAATATATCGATATATCGAAAAATTCGGTATGAAAAAAATCAGTAAATCGTAAATATTGGTATATCGTTTCTGGCCTTATATCGGTATTATCGATATTTTTGGTATAATGCAAACTTTTCCAACTTAGCTTGTCGCCGGCATTGCAACCTCCAGGGCCTAGAGCACAGAATGCGCGCGCACCCCGCGAATGCGCGCGCACCCCACAAATGCGAACGCACCTCCGAATACGCGCACATACGCAGTATAAAACCCCCCCAAAAAATATCGATATATCGGTATATAACAATATGAGCCCACCAATATATCGATATCAGAAAATTTCCATATCGACGGACCGTACAGAGAAGTTTCAACAGTTGTAGTTTCTCTCAAGAACAGTTGCTTATTTTTTGCATTCAAGCAACAATAATAACAAAATTAACCTCTCCAGGATCATTTGTGAATAAAAATGCCTTGCTTATATCTTATTAATTTTCTGTCCCTCCATCCTCTTTATTACAACAACTTAGTTTCTCATGTCATTACTCTTCTGTTCAACATACACCAGATCATCTTGCCTTTTGTAAACTACAAAAAACAGAATTTTTTCTTATTCACTCCAATATGCTTTCAAGAGAAATCACATTTACTTTCACATCATCTGTCTGTTGTTATGATCACCACTCAGTGCTTCATCCTAAGATATTTTCCTCATGAACACAGTACTGTAGATATAATTCACAGATTAGATAGTTTTCTTTTATTTTGAAATGCCACTATGGGATACAGTACATAGGTAGTTTGTGACATATGTTCATTTCACCACCAGTAAAGGTGGAAGGCGAACTAGATGGACCATGGTCTTTTTTCATCTAACATTTCCTTATGTTCTTATGTAGCTAATCATTTATTTATTGTGACAAATCTGGAACAAGTTCTTGTGAATCACTCAATACCAGGAGAATTTTTTTAGGCTGTGTTTCATTACACATTAACTAGTGATTGTAGGAGTGCAGTTTTCAGTAAGCAAGATTGAGTAAAAAATAAGCTTGGAGTCTCCCAAATACTTACCTTAGAGGGGGTGCAGCGTAGATTCACTAGGTTAGTTCCTGGGATGAGGGGACTGACCTATGAGGATAGGTTGAAGAAACTAGGGCTGTATTCTCTAAAGTACAGAAGAATCTTATTGAAACATATAAGATTCTTAAAGGGCTGGATAAAGTAGACACTGAGGGACTGTTTCCCTTGGTAGGAGAATCTATAACCAGGGGTCACAGTCTTAAAATTCAGGGTCAGCCTTTTAGAACAGAGTTGAGGAAACATTTCTTCACGCAGTGAATTTATGGAATTCACTACCCCAGAAGGCTGTAGATGATCAGTCCTTGAACATTTTCAAGGCGGAGACTGATAGATTTTTGAAAAATAGAGAGATTAGGGGATATAGGGATAGGGTAAGTAATCAGAGTTAGATGAGAAGATCAGCCATGATCTTATTGAATGGCGGAGCAGGCTTGAAGGGCCGAATGGCCTACTCCTGCTCCTAATTCTTATGTTCTTAAAACCTGATGACCCCTAAAGCCAAAATAATGTCAACATTTTTTTTTATATATGATAATTGGATTCTTAGTAATCCTGTAGTATCTGAAATGGAATGACGTATTGGATTGGGTTGTAATGTATAACTTTCCCACTTTTTTTGTTAGTGATCTGTGGAGAAGCTTTATCCTATTTTATCTTTTGTACACATCTTCCTTTGCAAGAACAAACTCTGTGACAAATTATTTTCAATGTTTTTGGTTGTGATTCATTGAACGTATTTTGTTGTGGTTTAGCATCCCACATATTTTTTGAGTGATTTTGGCTTTCCCTGAACCTTTCTGTAATTCTCTTAACATGTTGTAAAGTGGTGGTTTCTTACTTTTAAATGTAACAGCACTTATTTGGCTTTAGATGTGGTGACTGTGGTTTTGAATGTGATTGCTCATTTATTGAAGTGAGTTCCTACATTGAGCTGGAATGTGGCAGTTGTAAGGAACTAGTGCTGAGTCATAAGAATGCCATTGTATCTTGGTTTCTCTACGCCAATGTTTTTCCCTATCTTTACTTTCTCCAGGAGTTCAAAATGAAGATTTTGTTATTAGTGTCTTAGTAAAAAAAAGTATGATTTCTTATGATCATTAATTTTTTTAAATATTACCTGCAATCTTGTCCATAGAACCAGAGAAATTTACGGCACAAAAAAAGGCCTTTTGGCCCATCATGTTTGTGCCACCTCACTTTTGAGTAATCTTTTCAATTCCATTTACCTGCCTTTTCCCTATAGCCCTGTATGTCAAATCCAGATATTGTCTGCCAACAGACAATATCAGTTCAGTTTTAGTGGTCTGATATTATGATGCTTCACTGATATCTTGTCCAACAATCTGTCCCCTGTCATCTGGCATCATTCCCACCCCCTTTTAAAACAGCTACTATCACCCCCATCCTTAAGAAACCTTTGCTTGACTCGTCACAGCTTTCAAGCTACCAGCCCATCTCCAACTTCCCTTTTCTCCTTGAAAAGTCATTGCCTCCCAGCTTCGCTGCTTCTTCTCATCCCACTACCTCCACGATCCCCTACAATCAGGCTTCCATGCTGCCCACAACAAGGAAACTGCTCTGGTCAAGGTCACAAATTATATCCTGACCATTTTTGACCAAGGCTCCCTCTGCCTCCTCGTCCTCCTTGACCATGCCAACGCCTTTGATAACATGGACCACTCAATCCTCCTTCACCACCTCTGCTCCCACCTCAATCTTCAAGGTTCTGTCCTGGACTGGTTCCTGTCCCTATCTTTCACACCGTCTCCACTTTGTGTCTGCCAACGTTTTTTTTTCCAGCCCCTGCAACGTCTCGTGCGGCGTTCGTCAGGGCTGTGGTCCCCTCCTCTTCACCTTCCATATGCTCTCCCTTGGTGACATAATCTGCAGACATGGGGTAAATTTTCACACATATGCGGGTGACACCCAACTCTACCTCTCAGCTTGCACCTTCAACTCCAGGGCTACTGAAGTCCTGACTGCCCGCCTGTCTGATATCAAGTCCTGGATGAGGGACAACTTTCTTCAGTTGAACGTCCACAAGACTGAGGCCCTTCTGATTGGCTTGTGTCAGCGTCTGCGCATTTCAGATGATGGCAGCATCAGCATTCAAGGCTGCACCCTCCATCTCTTGAAACCAGTCAGGAACCTGGGTTTCTTATTTGATCCTGAACTGTCCTTCCTCTCCCACATCTGTGCCATAACCAGTGCTGCCTTCTACCATCTCCGTAAGATTGTCAAAGTCCACCACTGCCTCACCCCCTCAGGCTGCCGAAACCCTCGTCCACGCATTTGTTACATCTGCTCAACTATGGAAACTCCCTCCTCATCGGCCTTCCCGTTCTTTGCTTTGCAAACTGCAGATCATCCAAAACACTGCAGCTCATGTCCTCACCCGCACCAAGCTGCGCGACCACATCATTCCACTCTTGCACGGCTCTATTGGCTCCCCATCCCCCAGAGAATCGAATTCAAGATCCTCCTTCTCATTTTCAAGGCTATTTATGACCTTGCTCCCTCCTATCTCCAACTTGCTGCCTCCCTATGAACTTGCCCGGCCCCTCCATTTAGCGGGCTCCGGTCTGCTCTTTGTCTCCAGCCAGACCCTCCCCACCATCAGTGGACGGGCTTTCAACCTTTCTGCCCCCACACTCTGGAACTCCATCCCACAGTCGCTTAGCCTCATTTCCTCCCTTGCCTCCTTGAAGGCCAGTCTCGAGACCTTCCTTTTCAATCGTGCTTTCTGCTGTCCTCCCACCTCTCTCCCTGCCCTCCCCACTACTCTGCCCTTCCCCCCTCCCCTGCCCCTCCCCCATGCTCGTATTCGATCCCTGACTGTTCAGCGCCTTGGGACGTCCTCCTGACATGAAAGACACCCTATAAGTGTAATTTTCTTCTTGTTGTATGTGCTTGAGAAAATTTTGCAGAAGAATTATTATCTTGCCAAAGAGAGCAGGAATTAAGTTTTATAACTGACTTTTAAACAGGATATGGTTATCAATCAACGCCAACCACAGTAGAACCTGAAAAATGAAGTTGTTGGGGTCTATAAATTCCCAACCAGGAGGCCTCTACATTCACAGTGGTTGCATGTAATATAATACAAATTTACATTTATAATTTTGCAGAAAGGCAGTTGGCACAGTTGGTGTTTTAAAATACTGTTTGGCAATTCAAAGTCTAAAATGACTCATTTCTAAGTAACCTGGCCATGCAGCATGCAGGAAATGATGAAGATGATGATCTGTTCACCGGGAAGGCAGTACATTTTGGCTTTCTATACTCTAGTGTTTTGAAGTGCAAATCAAGCATGTTTTGGTTGTGGAAATGCCTCACAGCAGTAGAGCACAAAGCAAGCCTGGAGTATAACTACATTTGTTCCTCGACTCCAGGACCACTGCTGTCCTGACAGACTGCCTGGCCATTAGTGGGCAAGGCCATTAGCTCAAATTCAAACTTTTCATCCTCACTTTTAAATCCTCCCACAGCCTCGCTTCCACCCAAATTCTGTGAACTCCTGCATCTCTACTCCCCTGGCCACTCTCTGCTCACACTGGCCTGCTTTATATGTCACACCACTTCACCATAGGTGGACAATTTTATACCATCCCCCCACCACCCCCATTCGTGTTATCCCCTTCTTTGCCTTTTGTTGAAAAACTGCTCTCATCGACTGTGCTTTCGGCCACAAAATACAGTGCATTCACTTTGGAATTTACAGTATTCTGTGAAGTGCTTTGAGACCTGCCAACGATGTGACATAGATGCTACATCATATGCAAGAATTATTATTATTTCTTCCCCCTCCCAGCTCCCTCTCATCAAGCTTGTGCTCCCCAGCCCATTCTGTGAAGCATAGTTCGGATATCCTCCTGATGCAAAAGGTGTTATACAAATATATATTGTTGTTGTTGAAGGTTAAAATGGTTGCAAGTAAACCAAATTTCAATAGAAACATTATTAAGTTCCTAAACACAAGTAATCTTACATAGTAACAGATCCAGTTCTCTGACAGAATACCAAACCAGCTTCACAACATTCTTGGCCAGCAGCATTGGCTATTCACTTCACATTGATTCAATTTCCAAAAGCATTTCACAAAAACATTAAAGACCTCTGAATGAGTCATTTTTATTCCTTAAATGTTGAGATTCACCAGCACACCACTAAGTTATAGGAACAGAAGGGATATTCAGTCTGACTTACAGCAAACTCCGGCAATTCGTCACTCCAAGAGTAAAGGATTCACTGACGTTATCCAGAGTGCCGAGTTAGGAATCGAACTTTCGGGGCCACAAGGGGACCCCACTGAAAGCAGGTACTGTATACACCAACACACACTATACCCACTCAGATCAAGTAGCTGTCAGTGTGACAGAGCGGCCGCAATCCCCGCAACTGTCAGTTTATTTGTCAAAACTCATTTAAGTATATTAGCGGAGTCCTGTAGTGTAGTGTGTAGTCCTGCAGCGCAAGCAGGAGAATCCAAGTTTGTTTCCCAGGCAGGGCAAAACCGCAGGCAAGTTTCCTTAGCCGCATGCCTGTTACCAAGTAAATAGGAGCCCGGTTCTTAGTTGTTTGGTGGGATAGCTTTCCGAATGTAATAATTCTTTCAACAACAAAACGTTTGGTCACTCAATCCATGACTGTGGGACACTGCTGTGCGCAATTAGCTGCTGCAACAAAATATATAGTACACAGGGTTCAGGCGGTCATGGAAAACCTGGAAAAGTCATGGAATTTTAGTAATCAATTTCCAGGCCTGGAAAAGTCATGGACAATCTGAAAAATGCCAAAAGTCATGGAAAAGTCATGGAAAAATAAAATTATGTGAATGTTAGCACGAGAGAAACTGATTTCTGAACGTAAATAATGCACTAGCAAAGGAAGAACTGCTAGTGGGTACAGAGAAAACAATAAGTGCTTGATCAATAATTGTGTGTATGCTAGGTATATTATGTGCAATGTATTAAAACCTAACATACACGTGCGGTTTACCTGGCCTTTTTAGTTCAGTGGCCTGAAGTCTTTTGCCACTTGAGACACACATGTAACAGATGGTGCAGAGCAGCAGTGCCGCTGTACTGACATACTGCACAAATTTGCACCTTCACACACTGATTCGTGTTGAGCGAGTGAGCGGGCGATCGAGGGGCGGAGCCGAGGCCTTGCCGGGAGTGTATAAAGGCCGAGGTGAGTTTCGTGTCGAGCAAGTGAGCGGGTGATCGAGAGGCTAGGGTAAAACAGGCATAAACTAAGGATGGAACCACGTGCGTAGAATTAACAGTGCGGGATCAAAATACATGTACAAATAGGGGAGCTAACGAAATCTTCCTCGAAAAAAAGCAGGGGTGATAATTTTTTGGGGGAAAATGATTCCCTTAATATGCTTATTAGGATATGGGCGTATTTTCAGTTAAAAAAATAGGGTTAGAAGTTTTCAAACAAATTATTTAAAAACAGGTGGAGCCTTTCTTGGCTAAGTACCAGACTGGTTACCCTATGGTATCTTTCCTTGCATCAGACCTCCAGAAGGTATTGAATCTTATGCAAAGATTTGTGAAAGAAGATGTTCTTTCCAGTTCCATGTTCTTCTAAAATTAAGTAAACTTGATGTCACAGACAAAAGCAATCTTAAGGATACATCACAGATTGATGTAGGGTTTGTGGTAAAGAGGTCGCTGTCAGAATTGAATCAGAAAGGAAAGATAGGCGACCATGTGGTCTTCCAATTCAAAATGGACTGTCAAAAATTCCTCAGCGCTGTCACGAAAAAGCTGTTAGAAAAATCTCCCATCCAGTACCCCCTGGTACGTACATCAATCTGGTTAGACCCTGCATTGATTATCTCAAAGCCTCAAAATGTAGGTCAACTCTTTCAATTTGCTTGGATCTACTTGTGGATGCTGGTCAGGTTAATCCTCATAATTGTGACAGCATCCTTAGAGAATACCAACAACTTCTTGAGAGTAGCAAAGTAGGGCATGAAACCCCCACTCCATTTGCATCGTTCAACAGAGACCAGGACAGGTTAGACACCTATGCAGGCTTAGGTGAACTGTCCCAATACAAGCATCGGTGGCCTGTTGTTAAATTAATCTTGAGCTTCTCACACGGCCAGGCAGATGCTGAAAGAGACTTCTCTGTCAATAAGGAATTGGTTGTAGAGAATCAATCCGCAAAGTCACTTATCTCTAGAAGGTTAATTGTTGATCACATCAGGAATGTGGGAGGGATTAAAAATGTCAGCATCAACAAGGAACTGTTATCCCATGCAAAAAGTGCCAGGCAACAATATAGAGCACACCTGGAAGAAGCTGCTGCTAAACAAAAAGAAGAGAAGGGAGAAAAAAGAAATGCCCTGGAAATGGAAGTGGAGAACCTGAAAAAAAAGAAAGCATCAAATTGAAATAGATGTAAAGTCATTAGAAAAAGAAGCAAGTGAAAAGCTGAAGCTGCAGAAGAAAATGGTGACCTGACACTCCTGTCAAAATCTAATGCCATGAGGCATCATGCAAAAGAAAAGACCCAAACTGTAGAGAAGCAGATTGCACAGAAATTAGAAGTATTGAAGAAATAAAGGGAAAAATTGAGCGGACAGTCATGGAATTGGCGGACAGTCATGGAATTTTGGAAATCAATTTCTAGGCCTAAATTCAAGTACTAGCCTCATTTGATGTGCAAAATCAGTGGTCAAATATAGCACATTTCACAAAACTACTGAAGTGTCCATTCAAAAAATTCATGGAATTTCATAATTTGGTCATAGAAAAATCATGAAAAAGTCATGGAATTTTATATGCAGGAACCCTGAATACAGTCAATTGACTTTACAGTCTATTTTGTGAAGTGCCTTGACATGTCTTAAAGAAAAGGCACTATTGACATGTCTTAACGTCTTGCCTTAACACGTCATAATGAAAAGGCACTATATCAAATGCAAGGATAACTGTTACTATAATTTGGTGGCATTGGTCAGAAGGCTGTGGGTTAAAGTCTCAGACCAGGATGTGAATTAATAATCTTGGTATTCCATTTGCTTGGTTTTATTGGATGTTAAAGGTTCCATAACAGCAACAACAACACAATTATATTTATAGAGCGCCTTGCACATCAGAAGGATGTCCCAAGGCGCTGAACAGTTGGGTCGGGACCCTAGCAAGGCGGAGAGGCAGGGAGGGAGAGAGTTGGGAGGGTGGCAGAAGGCAGGATCGAAGAGGAAGGTGTTGAGACTGGCCTTGAAGGAGGCAAGGGAGGAAGTGAGGCGAAGGGATTGTGGGATGGAACAGGTTGATAGAGAGTAAACCAAGTCAGAGAGATAGGAGGGAGTAAAGCCGTGAATGGCCATAACCATTTCAAAAGAGAGACAAAAATAAAAGTTGCTGGGGAAACTCAGCAAAGGAAAAAGAGTGAACGTTTCGGGTCTACAACCCTTTGTCAGAACTGACTCTTTCCTTTCTCCATGGATGCTGCCTGACCTACTGAGTTTCCCCAGCAACTTCTGTTTTTGTTTTATTATTGTTAGGTGGCATCTCGCACATATGTGGTCAATAAAAGCAAGATGTGATGTTTACTGCAGTTAAAAAAGAGTTTATATTCTTAGTTCCAGATGCATTAAATAATTTGTGCATCTGGCTTAGTTTTCAATCGGGCTAAATATTCACAAAGTTTTATAGCTCCACCCTCTTGTCTTTTTGATCCGCTCGACAGCGCCACCTAGCAGCAATTGACTCAAAGGTCAATACTGGGCATTCAAACCAATGACATTTCCATGCATGTGTGAACATCTAATTTCATTGCGTAAGTGATATAATGACATTAAACATATAGTTTTGTGCCCAAAACATTCGATGTTTATTTTTGGAAAGAGTACTTAAATACTGTAGGTGAAAAAGGCCCATTTTCTAGGAAAGCCACCTGATTTTGAGGTACCTCTACTAGGGTCTGTCGATATGGAAATTTTCCGATATCGATATAGCGGTTTGCCCATATCGATATATACCGATATCGCGATATATCGATATACATCTATATATATCGATATGTCGGGTTTTTTTGTCCTGCACATGCACATGCATTCCGATGTGTGCGTGCATTCAGATATAGACAAGGTAAGTTGAAAAAGTCCGCATTATACCGATATGTACCGATATATTGCTGGACACGATATATCAATATTTGCGACATCGATTTTTTTTCGATATATCGAATTTTTCAATATATCGATATTTTTTAAATTCTGATATCGGCATATCGATATGAAAATTATATCGGATATAACCGATATGTCGATATATCACCGGACCATAACCTCTACCAACATTACTTTCATGATCAATATTACATAAGAACATAAGAATATTGAGCAGGAGTAGGCCATTTGGCCCCTCAATCCTGCTCTGCCATTGCTGATCTTCTAATCTTAACTCCACCTGCCCTCCTTATCCCCATATCCCTTAATCCCTTTATCCATAAGAAATCTATCAATTTCAATATTAGATTACAAAAATGTATTTTAATATTTTTTGATCCTATACAATAATAAATCCCCCTTACACAAATACATCAAGATGTTTGTTTGCACATATGGCAACCAGATTCTGTGACACACAATCCCCAGAAGCATGATTGTCCGACTCCGCTACTACCTTACCATCCCAGGTCACTGATACCCTCATTCATGCTTTCATCACATCGAGGCTCAACTACGCCAACTATGCTTGTCGACCTTCCCAATTCCTCCCTCCATAGGCTGCAGATAATTCAGAACTCTGCAGCCCATGTCCTCTACCACTTCAAGCTTCGTGACCCCCATCATCCCCATCCTCGCCTGACTCCATTGGCTCCCCATCACCCAGAGGATTCAATTCAATATCCTGGTCCTCACATTCAAAGCCCTCCACGGCCTCGTCCCACCCTACCTCTGCGACCTCCTAACCCCCTACCAACCCACTCGCACCCTCCGCTCAGCAGGCTCTACCCTGCTCCACGACCCCTGACCCACCTGCCCCACGTTGGTGGGCGAGCTTTTAGCCTCACTGCTGTTATGCACTTCAAGATGCTGCTGTCATGAAAGGTGCAGTATAAATGCAAATTGTTGTTGTAAAGCTCATTTTAAATTAACAAAAGTCATGGAATAAAGTGACTGAAACACAGAATTCCTAAAATATGCAGTATACAGTAACACAATACTGTACTAAACTACTATTATATATAGTTTTGTCTGAATTGAAGATCTAGGATCCCAAATGACCAACATGGAATTAAAATCAGCTAGATTGGTTTGTTTGAATTGCAGCTAAAGATTGCAGTCTATAATCAAGAACGTAGTGCTTTAAAATAAATTATTTGTTTAATCCTGCAAGTTGTTGCATTCTCTTTTTATAAAAAAAAGAGGATGGCTACTGCAGAATCTAATAACTTTATCATATAAGAAATATAATAATCCTGACATTTAATACAGCACCTTTCACATTAGAGGGTTTTATAGAATATGCTCTAGATTGCAGTAATTGTGTATTATGTAGGCAAATAGTATTGTGGTGCGAGTTACAAGGTTGCAAATTAATCTTGAGGTAGTGCTAAATCAAATCCTCTTAGATGCCTCTTGGTGAAGAGATCACTATATAAATGCAAGTTGTTGTAAGTCAGAGTTCTAAATCATAGCACTCAGTACTTCAGGAATATCAGCAGAAAATACCTTTACATGCAGTATTCCCACTCAGCCTTTAGAACAAATGAAAACTTGTGCTGTAAACTGCAGTTGAGAAAGAATGGTCATACATGACTGACTGAAGTATTGATGATCAAAAATGTTCATGATATCTAATAGAGGATGTTTGCAGAAGGTCAGAGTTAGCGTAAAAACAATTGCCTGTATATAAAATTTCAGATACATTTCCTACATCTCTCTGTTCCTAGTTCATCCACAATTTAGCAAATATTTATCCATGTCTTAATCACTTTTGGCATTTTCATTTCCCTACCTCGTGGACCTGCTTCTCCCCAACTCGCTGCCTCTGCTTGACTGTGTTCAGCCTCCCTCCTGTTTGTCCCTCGTAACCCCGTTCCATGATTGGTGACTTCTCTTTCAGCTACTACGCCCTGAAACTCTGGAACACTCTTCTTCTATCCCTTTGCCTTGCCCACTCCTTCCCCATTTTCATATTGCTTCTGAAGACCTTCCTCTTTGACAGTGCCTACCTTTTCCTCTTATCAAAAGCACAGTCAAAAAGATCTGTCTTAAAACGGGCTTTGAAGGAAGGGAAGGACGACATGAGATGGATGTACTCTGGGATCAGTTGGAGAGCAAGGCAGAATGGGTGAAAGCTGTCTGCCGATTCTGGGATGGAATAAGCAGAAGATATAAAGCGTAAGGCCACCTACTGAGTGAAGTGAATAGTGAGGGAAGTGGCATTTGAAGGAGTTAGCAGAGATAGAATTGAATCTTGATGTGAAAGGTGCAAGTTAAGTCAAAATGCAGGTTTGGATTTTCTTGACATTTATTGTGTTTGTTTAATTTTGCTTTGTATTTATTGCTTGTTTTGTGGTCATCATGTATTTGTCTCTTTTTAAAAAAAAAGCAAATCGAGCCCACAAATATTTTAATGCAATTTCAGGTAAATCTGTTTTTCTTGATATTAATTGGGAGGGGGAGGGGTGGGATATTAGTTGGTTTGCGTGCTCCTGTGATGAAAGTGTATGAAATAGATTGTACTGAGATTAACGAGCATTAGATATGTTCAAATTCCATAGATGAGTTGAAACTACAAAAACAATGAAGTAAACAGTGCCTTTCCTTGTAGAAGTATGTAATTGCGCAGCTGCCAGCAGGCCTCATAAAAACCCAGAAGGCTTGTTTCAAAGCCTCGTATTGAACTTTGTTCAGAGTGTTTGTTTTTCTCTTACCTGGGTGTGTTTCTGCCAGACATGTCTTTGGAGCCGGTAAGTTTCAGCTGCTTCTTAAGTATTTAGCAGGTTGTCCCTTTCATTGAATTGATCTTGATTGTATGTCTATGTGTGTGCTTATGAAAATACTTGCTACACAGTACCTGAATAATAGTTTTAAAAAGTAAACATCAAACAGGATGGTGGGGGGGGGGGGAGAAATCATTCATGCTGTGCTTTACTCCATTTAAGATGTCACAACTGGCTGTGTTCCATTTAAATAGGCACTTCCAACAACAGAACGTCTATTCCTGTAGTGGAATACTGCAGTACTAAAAATTAAGGTATTATTTTCAAGTTCCCAATAACACTTCAGCTTTAATTTTTAAAAATACAGATATTTGGGCAAATCTAAGTTTGTTTATTGAAAAGAAATAGTGAAGTTCTCCTGTGAAGACATCTGTCTACTTCCTGAAGCTACTGTGTTTACCGGACTTGGTTTCAATTAAGTTACTACAGGTCTGCTAAAGGAAAATTAAAATTGCTGTGTTTTCTAAATAAGCTATAGATATACTTTGTCAGGAAGGTATATACTGTTTATTTCTGGTACAGTGTTCTACATGGAACTCATATGGATTACAATCATTTTGAGTCTGTAGTAATCTGATTTTACTTCAGTTGGTATAATTGCGGAGGCAAACATTCTCTGCCAATACTTTTTTTTTACATTTTCTTATCTCCCTCCTTTCCTGGAAATTATGAATTCTCTCTTCCTTATACTGGGATACAATTTCATGGGATTCTACAGAACTTCACTCAAATTACTAATATTCATACATGAGCTATTTTATTCTAGGGGACTTCAAGGTTGAGCACCATCATGTTTAATCTGAAAGCAACATGTATGTATTTGCAACTACTTGTGATTTTGTAATCCAAGTAATCATTTGTGTTTAGTGTGAGCTCAGCATTCCCAGCTTCACACAAAATCTGCAGTAATACCTTAACTGGGCACCAGTGGTAAAATTTCTCCCCTTCCCCCCCTGCCATCTGACGATTCTCTTTGGGGTGTGGTAAGTGAACTCTCCTTGGAGCTGAACTGGCTCCAAGGTGACATGTTTGGCAATGGAATGTCAGAATTGAGTCAACCGTCTGTGGTCTTGGTGGTCTGGTACCTGAGATTGTCAGGTCTACAGTATTCCAGGGCATTGACAGAGCAGTGAGCCTGGCTCATTGACAGGACTTGGAAGCAGACATGTCACTGGGGGTAGTGGCGTTTCCCATGCAGTTCCTGTTAATTGTGCATACCAAAGACCTAATAGGTAGGATGGTCCTAACTAGAGAAGGAGCAGGAATGCTTGCCAGACAGGGCTTTCAATAGCAAGTTATGCAGTTTGGTTTAGATAACCATTAGCATGGTGATGTGTTTCCGCATATGTCAAACACCTGGCTGACCGAAAAAAGTCGTGTATAACATACAGGATTGAAAAAGTAAATCCAGATCAATATTTTTGGATGAAACAAGACTTTAGAATGAACAAAAGGATATCCTTTTAAGGCTGTAAAAAATAATTTCAGGATAGATAGCAGAAAGTTATTATTTATTCAAAGGGTAATCATAGACTGGAACAAGTTGCCACTAAAGTTACTATGTTGCTAACTTGATATGGGTTTGCAGCAGATGTACAAATTTATTTTGTTTGATTTGAAAGTAACTTATTTCAGAAGAGCATTAAAGCTCATTGTTTTTGTGAGTTGCACTTTTGTTGTATGAAGAGGAGGTTACATGAATGCCATTGTGGTCTAAATAGCTGTTTTACAATAATGGTAATAATAATCCTTGCATTTGAATTTGTGCCTCATCATTGAGATATTTCAAAGCTTTTCACAGAATTTACTGTAAAGGAAATTGACTGTATATTTTGCGTGCGAAACAATAATCTCATATTTAATTTAATTGGAATATGCTGTCTGCCATCCTTGCATTAAAAAATCTTTTTTTTGTTTTCAATCCTCCCAACTCTGTAAATCTAGCTGTCAGTAAATGCTAAATCAGTAAATCAGCCTGGAGGAATTGGAGTGGAGATCAATTTATTTTCATTCTCTAGCATAGCATTGTGTGCAGTTGTGGTCTCCTTATTTAATAAAGGACATACTTGCCTTAGAGGGGGTGCAACGTAGATTCACTAGATTAGTTCCTGGGATGAGGGTACTGACTTATGAGGATAGGTTGAATAAACTAGGCTGTACTCTCTAGAGTACAGAAGAATTAGGGGAGATCTTATTGAAACATATAAGATTCTTAAAGGGCTGGATAAAGTAGACAGTGAGGGACTGTTTCCCCTGTTTCTTAAAATTAAGGATCAGCCTTTTAAAACAGTCGAGGAAACATTTCTTCACTCAGAGGGTAGTGAATTTATGGACTAGCCATAATCTTATTGAATGGCGGAGCAGGCTTGAAGGGCCGAATGGCCTACTCCTGCTCCTAATTCTTATGTTATTATGTTCTTATAGTAGATTGGAGCTTCAATGAGCAGGTTTACTTTAGCAGATATCATTATTTTTATGTTTGGCATATTTAAAAGCTATTATTCCTTCATAATTACCTTTATAGGGCAGAGAATCACCATGTGAAGTCAGTTATTTTTCTCAGAAAGAAGTTCCATGTTGTCAGCACAGAGTCTGTTTTTAATGTCGTTTTGAGCATAATTAAATCTGTGTGTGCATGGCAGAATCAATAACCAACTGTTAAAATAGTAACCCTAGCTTTGAGCTGTGTGAGATTCAACTCACGGGATATTGAGGGTTAAGAAAAGATTATGGAGCTCCTTTGTTTCTCATAAACTTGGGTGGAGAAAATTATCTAAAACCAAATGAGTCATATTGGCTCACGTGGGTACTGCACTGTGCACCTGCACATTAGACTGGTTTGTCAAATTAGGTCTTTTTGGATGCATTCTTGAATCATCAGAGGAAATTACAGTAAAAAATTTAATTTGTGGAATATTGCTGTCATTGTTTAGTGGTGATTTGAATTAAGGGTCTGTGGAAGGTTACGGAAATATGGAACAAGACAAATTTGTGGAGGAAATCTCACCCAATGAGAGTGCAGTTTTAAATAGAAACAGTCTCATGAGTCTGAGCAAAATGCATGCAACTTTTGAGTGTTACAGCAGGTAATTTGTACAAGTAAAAGAACACCAGAGACCAAATCTGCACAATGCTTTGTTTTGTCGGCCAACATCTCTAGATTGTTGAACACTGCGTTCTGATGCTGTTCAGTAATGTACTTAGCATAGATTCCAGTGATATCAAACTGAGCAAGGACAGAAATAGTTTATGTGATCAGGCGTTAAGATTCAGCTCTGACACAGTAATATACAATTTATTTTCCCCAAGTTAGTCAGTTTTCAATCAAATTATAGATATATTGAGTGTCTGGGATTTATCTTCCCTACTCTTTTGATAGTGGTCACTAGATGTCTTTAAAATTGCAATTGTCTTTTGCTTTTGTGGTGGCAGGTATTTCTACAGGAAAAATATCTCACAAGTAGAGGTAGAACAGTAGTTATACTGAATATCAGCTTTATCAAAATACTGTATTCTGGGAATATTGTGAACTATTCTTAAATTAATCCACTATGCTACTTTCAAAAAGGGATACTAAGGAAATTACAGTAAAACCTGAAAGGTAGCAACTGAAAGTCGCAGGAGGTGACCAGAGTTGCTGCAAATATGTTTTAATGTGAAATTTACCAGTATTACAATAGTAACTATAGCAAAATATTTTATGTGCAGTAGGTCAAGATGATCAAGTGTAAATTGGAGTGATTGACTACTGCAGTTAATTAACTATATTTACAGTAACGAGTAAAATTGAACTTAACTACAGACATGTCAAGACATTGCAAAGTATTTTCAGACAGAATGGGAAACATTGAGATTTGGCATTTAGTGGTTGAACTAATGTTTCATCCAGTGATATTTAGCTGCATGGATTCCAGTTTAATTTTTGCTGTTCTGCATTAAGCACACTACTCATTTTCAGATTCTACCCTCAAAATCACCTGCTCTAACTGTTGCCTACTCCATGGAAGTAGAATGTACAAGATTCCCACCTCAACATGCAAATGATGAAACGGTGTGTGACCCTGTTTGTTGCCTATAAAAATCACTCTTTCCATTTTTCAATTTTTGGTGAAATGCTTGATGGCGTTTCAACATCACTTGCTATAAAACTTTAGTTGTTTTACTTGATGGCTTGCATTGATGTATCTATAACTTTAAGTGCAGTTGTTCTGGGGTCCCTCTCAACTGTAAGTCACTTTTTTGTGCATGTTCATGATGAATTTCCCTTATAATTGTAATACAAATTATGAGAATTCGCCTGTTGCCACAATCACCACAATTTAGCAGTCAATTTTAGTGGTTGGCAAGTGATAGACATAAGCTATTATTCCTATCTGTTCTATTATTCCTGCTTCTATTTTATGGTGCTGCTAAAAATATTAAGCAGTGCCATTATTTTTCAGCTGCATTTCCATCAGGTCTTTTGAATGTATCACATCTGGATTGTGTGTAGATATTTTAGCTTCTTTATAACATATGTTTGGCTAAGCTATGTTATGCATTCCTGAGTCGAGCTAAGCCAACTAAATCTGCGATGTTGTGTGCAATTTTTTTCTCTTATGGGGATTGATTTGAAATATCCATTTAATCTGTAAATCTACAATCTGTGAACATTCTATTTTTTACTCTAATGTTCATTTTATTTTCCCTCAACTGAATTCTAATTCTCACAACTGTGTGAGAATTTCCCTTGCCTATATTTTAAACCATTTATTGAATGCCATTTTAAACCATTTATTTTTGCCTGTTTCATTGGCTCAGTTTGGTTCCTGATTAATTCTCCCTGAGCTGTGCTCTAATTTTAGATATTTGCTTGAGGCCTCAATCGCAGAGTGCACTGTTGTGTGGGCCTTCAGCTAATATACAACATTCTTAGACCATTTCATTTTAGACTACTATTTTGGCAAGCTCTGGGTATAACTAGTAGCATACAATTGCGGATTTTCTCTGTTCTCATCAACTAAAATATGATAGGCAGTCTAATCTCCTTTTGACTCTATATACTTAGATTAAGCATCATGGAGCATCCTCCCGATGTGAAAGGCATTTTACAAACATTATATTGTTGTTGTAAATTTACATAAACTGTATAACACGTAAACAGGCCATTCGGTCCAACCAGCCTGTGCTGGTGTATATACTGCAAATGAATCGCAATCATTGATTACTCCCTCCCATGCCCTTCTATTCATTTTTCTTCAAGTGGATATCCAGCTTCTGCTTATCATAGAAATATACAGCACAGAAGGAGGCCATTCAGCCCATTGTACCTGTGGCGTCTCTTTTTAAAATAGCTGTGCAAATAAATCTAATTCTCCCGCTTTCTCCCCATAGCCCTGCAAACTAATTATCCAGCGCCTTGTGACGTCCTTTTGACATGAAAAGCGCTATACAGATGTAATTTTGTTTGTTTGTTTGAGGAAATACATTCCAGATCCAAGCGACTCGCTATGTGAAAAAGATTCTTCTCACCAGCTTTTAACAAATATTTAAAATTTGTGTGCTTGGGTTAGAGGCAACTCCCTCTTTGTCAGCCTTTCCAACTCTTCCCTCCACAGGTTGAGATCATCCACAACTGCAGCTTGTGTCCTCTTCCGCACCACGCTCCGCGGCCCCATGACCCCCACCCTTGCCCAGCACCACTGCCTCCCCATCATTCAGATGATGAAATTCAAGATCCTCGTCCTCACCTTCAAGGCCCTCCAAGTCCAGGTCATTTATATAGATCAAAAAGAGCAGTGGTCCCAAAACCAACCCCTGGGTGACACCATTGCACACTTCCTTCTAATCAGAAAAACAACCGTTCACCAAAATACTCTGCTTTCTGTCTCCCAACCAGTTCTGTATCCATGTTGCCACTGTCCCTTTAATACTATGGACTTCGATTTCGCTTACGTCACCCATATGGCATTTTATCAAAGGCCCTTTGAAAAGCTTGAGAAACTATTATCAACTGCACTACACTAAAACCTTGATAATCCAGCACGCAATTCCCGTATTTTGGAGTTTGTTGGTGTTTAGAACCTACCTAGAAATGGCTGGGGGAAGCGCTGCCACATACCACGTGTGCCACATACCACATACCACACAGTTCTGAAGTGAAAAAAATTCCAGAGCAGCAACCACAGCGCCAGACTATAGAACGGCAACACCCTGAACAACAAGCAGCTCTTCTGAATTTAGGGAGATTTGCTGGACATCGGAAAAAATCTAATACTGTTGTATTTTAAAATCTTGCCAGTTTTAGGGACTTGCTGGCTTTTGGAATGTTGGATTATCGAGGTTACTGTACCTTCAACCACACCCTCTGTTACTGCATCAAATGCTTATCTGCATCTTTACCATCTGCTTCAACTATCACTTCAGGCAACAAGTTCCACATTCTCACTATATACTGCAGGTAGAAATTCCTTCTAAATTCTCTTTTAGATTCCACAATCACTATATTTTACCATTGTCACCTGGTTATGGAACAACAACAACTTCGATTTAAACAGCGCCCTCCATGCCGGATGGCGTCTCAGAGCGCTTACAGCAAGTGGAACAAGAGAATGTTTCAGTAAATATAAATCAGAAAGGAGTCATGTGATTGATAAAGCATCTGCCATGCTATAGGTCTGTTGAATAACTGGTGAGGGAACTGAGGTTTGACATAACAGATGCTAGAAGGAGTTACCTGGAATCTGGATTTATAAATACATTCACATTTCCTGGGCATGATGTCCACCTGCATTGTTATTGGGAAAGGTGGGTAGTTGTGAGCAGAGGTAATGCTATCACACATTTCTTACTGAGCTGTGCTGTTCACCAGGAAGCTCACAGGTATTTCCTGGTACATTTTTTGCTATCCACTTTGCAAGGGTTCGCATCTGTGCTTGTTAAATGTCAAATGTCCAATTAGACCATCCCCCTTGGGGGCGAAATAAGCAGTAAGCAGGTCAGCTCCTTGGAGCTGAGTTGGCTGCCAGATGACGTGCCTGGAAACAAAATGTTGGAATTAGGTCATTGCTTTGTGGTTGTCTTCCTGAGCCAGATAGGTCAACAATTACCAATCTCTGAATGCCCATCACCCCAATCCTCCTCTGGCACCATAATTCTGAAAGAATCAATTTCAAGATCCAATTTCAAGATCATATACAAATCTATTTTTGCCCCAGGACCATCCACTACCTCTCTAACTTGTGTGTATCCCACTTGTGTGCTTGTCCCCTTAGCTCAGCTGGCACAGCTTGCCGAGGAACCCATGAAACTGTCCACGCCACCATTGGTGGTGTTACCTTATACCCTGCACCTCCAACCTCTGAAACTTCTCACCTCAAATCACTCCACACTTCCCTTTATGGATCTTTAAATCCCACCTTACCTCTTTGACTACGTGTAGTTACCCCCACTTTCTCCGTTACAGTGCAATGGGTAGTGCTCAGATACTATCCTGCATGAAATGCGCTATATAAATTGCAAATTGTTGTTTCCTTGTTATTATCCTGCAAACAAAAGCTAACTGATGGGGTGATCCTAAATGGACAACCAGTGGTAACCTTGCAAGACAGTTTTTTCAATGGCAAACAATGGGGTTTCACCTGGTCAACCTGCAGTGTGCATTCTAAGGTTTCCAGGCCTTGGTCTTGCCAATCTGTGCCGAACAATTTCCAGAATCAGACAGACAGGCTGCATTGATCCAGGGACAAAATGTACATCCCATTTGAGTCTCAGGGAAATTTACATACGTAGCAAGTATATATTGTATGTGTCAAACATGTCTGATTTGGCTATCCAAGCACGGTGATGGGTTTCTGAATGTGTCAGCCACCTGGTGACATTTTGGGGGAAAAAAATTAGTCCATTTGGTCTGTTTTTTTTGTAGACACTAGAATATGTGTTCATTTCAGTCCCTCTATTTCTCAACTGTGCTGAAAAGTTTATTTTGAAGGAATTAACTGATATAACATTGGCTGCATTTTTGGTGGATAGAGTGGTTATGACTCAAATCTATTTTTATCCCCCCTTTATTCTGCAAATGCTCTGAGATGGGGAGTGTAAACTATATCTCATCAGTGTCTTGACAAGGCTACTTAACAGCTTCAGTAGCTTCACTTCAGGAATTCGTGAGAGGTAGACAATATAACATTCTGCATTAGTAAAATAGGAAAAAAGGCATCAGACATTGAACAAGAAATGACAATCATTTATTTAAAATTGTAAAATGGAGGAGGTTCTCAATTTTTTTTGTGGCAGAGAACGAAGCTAAAGCTGACTGGCAGAAACATTCATGGAGGGTTGTAATTTATATTTTCTGAGCTTTTAGTGGATTCCTGCAGCTCAGTGGTTAGAGCACTTGCCTTGCAAATGAGAGATCTGGATTGGATTCCAGGCTGGACAAAACTTGGACAAGTTTACTTATTCCTACATGTCTGATAATAATATAAACACTAATAATAATCCTTGCATTTGATATAGTGCTTTTCACGTCTTCTAAATGTCTCAAAGTGCTGCACAGAATATACTGTATGGTGAATTGACTGTATATTTGTGGGTGAATAATCTTTCAAAGAAAAAACAATAATAAAAAATTGGTCGTCTCAATCCATGACAGTTTGTGGGATACTGCTATGCGCAATTGGCTGCCGCATTTCGCACACCCAAAAAAGTCAATTCATTTTACAGTATATTCTGTGAAGCGCTTTGAGACATTTAGAAGTCGTGAAAATGCTATATTAAATGCAAAGATTATTATTTTTTGAAAGAGCAGAGGGTTAAGGGCTATAAAATAATTTCTAAATGAAGTGAAACTGAAACAATCTCTGAAGTGAATCCACAGAACATTAGCCAGACTGGGCAGAAACTAAGAATTAATTGCTGAGGTATCCAATTTGAAACAAAACTGAATTCCAAACAGCTTGGAAATCATGGAATTGTTTTAGCTCAAGAAGGTATGTTAGTTTGAAAAAACTTCAGGATGGGGTTATGGTTGTGCTATGTAAAGGGTAACCGAAAAGTTGTAATAATATTACAATGTTTAATAAGTCTTAAAGAAATTATGATTTTAAAAAAAAAATTGGGGGTGGATCTCACAAGCTTTTTTGGTCACCATGTGTATAACTGGTGAAGTTTTTGGTGGATATGCAAAATGGGGTGGGGGAAGCAGAACAGGATTTACTGTGGATTTTTCCTTCGTGCTCAAATCTATACAAATAATAATCCTTGCATTTGATATAGCATTTTATCACACTGTCGAGATATCTCAAAGAATTTCACAGGATAGTCTATAAAATGGAATGACTGAGTATTTTGTAGCCAGTTTGCCAGTAGCCAGTTTGCTATGCAGCAGCCAGTTTGCGCTCAACAATGTTCCACACACAGCCATAGAGTGACTGACCAATTTTATTGTAAAAGCACTGATCAATCAGTTTCAGTTACTGTATGTGCACCTGTTTTGGTTCTTGTGTGTGAAAGCTGGTGACAACACTGGTTAAAAATATGTTCTAACATACATTCTTTCTATTTGTTGTGAGACAGTAGTACAAACAAGTAGGGGCTTGTTCTCACCTTTAAGTGCATTAATTACAGCAAGAACTCCAGAATTAGATTTCATGTTAAACGCAAGGATTATTGTGATTTATTGTTTTCAATAGTTGTATATTGGATAAGAAGTCTAAGCTAATGCATTCCATTTGTCTGTCAGTGCTCTGAGATACCTCCCATGTGAAGGGCACTATATAAACACAAGTCGTTCTTGCATGCAAGAGATGGGATTTGCGGTGAAAGAATTCTATATTGTCTGTACTATACAATGATGTTTCCATGACAAATGATTGAAAACTAGATTGATACTTTGCTGATTAGATGTTCTGTTAAGATTTAATTAAACTGCTTTGCTTCAAATGTGAAATGAGCACTTTCCAGCATGGATCATGAAAGAAATCATGATTTGGAGCCCTGGCTGAAACTAGAATACCACTTTGTCATGTTTCCCCAGGTGAAATTAACCTATTCCAAATAGAATAAGAATGTTAAATGTTGAACTTAAAGCATAAAAGTAGGTCTTTGGCCCATCATGATTGACCTGGGATCTTCCTACTATGGCTCCCTACTGTGCTTGTTGGTATGTTTACTTATTGTTGTAGATATGAAGGAGCTATTTCTGATTTGGCTATTTCAATAAATTATTGCAATGTAATGATTGGAAATAAGTATACTAGAGGGCTTGAACTGAATTTGGAAATGTACTATTAGCTAGTTTTCAAGCTATAGATTGTACAACTTCATATTTCAGTTAAGATAGTCAGTCTGGCTTTGCAGGTTGAAGTCCTATGTGGGGACTTTAAGGTCATAGTTTTAGTTTGATCTCACACTGCAGTGCATTAGGGAAGCACTGCAATCGAGCTGCTGTACTTTGGATAAGATGTTAAGCTGAGACCCCGGCTGCTTCTTCAAATTCAAAGTTCACTGCTAAATATGATGTTGCCAATCTGAATTATTCTCAGCCATTGCTCGTTAACAAGTTCCCGCTTGGTGATGTCATCTGCAGATCTGAGGGAAACTTCCACAAGTTAACAGATGTCACCCAAATCTATGTTTCTTCCCTTAGTGACAACCCCAGTTCTACCAATGTTCTGGCTACCTGCTTGTCTGACATCAAGGCTTGGATGAGCTCAAACTTTCTGCAGCCTGACATGGGCCACAGGTGGTAGCTTGGCTCCTGCCACCTACGGTTTTGAACTCTTTAACCTCTCCTGCCCATCCCTCAAACTCACCGAACGTATGGCGTCAGGTTCAATCCCCAGGTATCCTTCCTATCCCATGTATGGGCCCTGTCCAGGAATCCCTTCCTCCACCATTGTCACATTGTCTACTTTTGTCCTTATCTTACATTAAAAGCTGCTGAAACCTTCATTCGTGCTTTTATCACCTCCTGCCTTGAATTTTTCAATGCAGACCTTGAGAATCTTCCTAGCTCTATCATCATAATCAATGTCCAAATGATCCAAACTATGCTGTCTTATGTCCTAGCCCCTACCAGGTTCCGCATCGCCATCACCCAGTTCTTGCCTGGATCCACAGGTTCCTTGATGCGATTTCAAAATTCTCATTTTCACTTTCAAATCTCTTCATGCCTTAGCACATCTCTACTTCTCCAATCTGCTCATACCCCAACATTTTCTACCCTGCTACCTGACACCTTTCTCATCTAGCTTGGGTCTTCCTCACATCCCTTGTCCCCTCTGCACCACACTCATGCTTTTAGCCATAATGCCCTGAATCTGTGGAACTTACTGCTTCAGTCCCTCTGTCTTACCTTCTTTGAATCACACCTGATGGCTTTCCTCACCCTCCTTTTCCAGCTCTTGTTAAGTGTTCCAAGATACTACTTGCATTAAAAGCATGGTGTAAATGCAAGTTGTTTTTGAGAAAATTCATTAATTGAAAATACTGTAGTAATTCTGCTTTTTTCTTATTGCAGGAAATAAAGAAAGATGGAGAAGCAAAAGATGAAAATCCTTTGATTAAACGAGAGAAAACTGGAAATGTTGCCAGTCTTGTGCAGCGTATGAGTACTTATGGTTTACCAACTGGTGGAATTCAACCTCATCCAAAATCTCTCAGAAGAAGTGAGTACGTTGCTGCTCAGGTTTCTGAATCTTTCCAGTGCTTTCAGAATTGCAGTACAATAATCTACCAGAGTAAATCCCATAAAATTCACCTCAAACAATTGAGAATTTTATTCAATTAGGAATTTGGTCCCCATCAAGCTGTGTATCACATGAGCTATATGATGCGATGTCCGTGCATACTTGGAGTGCTGGGCTGGCTGGAGTTTGGAATTAGTGGGGTGGATTTTTGGATCACGGAATATCTAAGACTGAATTCCAGATCCGGGCGTTGAATGTATTTGGTTAGCTTGTGAAGTTTTATGGACTGGTGTGTGAATTGTATAGCTCAAACTAGTCACTTACAAGTGGCAAATCTTCTTAAAATAATAATCCTTGCATTTAATATAGTACCTTATCACGTTTTCGAGCTGTCTCAAAGAGCTTTACAGAATATTCTGTAAAGTGAACTGACTGTATATGTTGTGGGCTATTTAAGTCTAAAGTTGTTTTGAAATAGTATGAACTGGAGAAAATAATAATCTGGGATGAATCATTACTATGGATCAGTTTTTTTCAGCAGGTGAAAAGATGAGCTTTTACTGCCACAAATTGATTTTTTTAACAGATGTTTTGTAACTCGGTGCATTGAACGTTCTGACTGCCTCTTGAGCATTAGAATGATTTCTTTACCACTGTGAGAGTGGGTCCTTTATTTTTTGTTTATATCGTGCAAATGTTTTTAGACATTTGCACAAGATTTGCACAAGATTTTAGATAAGAGAAGAGGTGAGTCAGACCAGCCATTTGTAATGTCATTATCTCTTTTGCCTCCCTAAGGCTACCTTCCACATTCCAGTAAATGATTCAAGTGACTATTGACTCAAGTGACTATTGACTATGCATGAGCCAGCCTTGTTCAGCTCCTTGAGACGTCCTCCCAACGTGAAAGCCGATCTACACGTGTAACTTTGTTGTTGTAATTGGTCGGTGGTTGACAAGCTATTTGACTTGGGTGGGGGAGATGCTATGACCGCCTCTCCAGTTGGGTTCTACTTGATGTCTACAGATATGTATTTTCCAGTAGGGAAAATTCTAGTTTAGCAACTGAGAATAGGAACTATTACTTATTTTTCCCTGCTCAACTATTTAGTCTTGTTCATCATCAAACAGTGCCAGAGCTGCTTAAATATATTCCTCTCATCACCACCCCATGAGATTAATGAATGATTGCACAGTATTGAGAACTCTAATTAAAAATAAATCACCATTATTATGTGTCTCCAGTGTACCGTCTGAACCTTTTGGAACTCCATCCCCCAATCCCTCCGCCTTGTTTCCTCCCTTTCCTCTTTCAAGGCCGGTTTGAAGACTTTCCTTTTCGACCGTGCCTTCTGTTCCCCACCTAATTCTTCGACCTCCCCTACGTTTCTTACCCCCTCCTGAACACTCCCCTCCCAGCTCGGGTCACATGCCTCCTGTGCAGCGCCTTGGGACGTCCTCCCGACGTGAAAGACGCTCTATAAGTGCAATTTGTTGTTGTTGTTTAATGTTGCAGTTTTGAAGAATAAGCAGTAAACTTAGTCTTTACTTCTGCAACTGTAGTGTCCAAATTTAAAGAATTGAAAGTCGTGGCATTTAATGCTGGTGGGTTGAGCAATAATACTAAACTTGCGTCATGTCTAAACATTTGCTTTAGTTTCCTCCTTTGTAATGTAAAGAAGTACTGTGGACTTGCCACTCCTACAGAATAAGCAGATTGTTTTGCAATGTTTACAATTTTGGGGGGTTAATCAGATGTCTGACACTTGTAGAAACCCATCATTGTACTTAAGAGTATTCAAATCAGACTGAGAGTCCCATTTATGCCAACAACACATGGAAATACCCATGTCTGGAATGGAATGTTCCTACTTTCCCCAGAGGGAAACATGCTGTTTAGCCTAATTCTGGAGTGCATTTGGCACAATTGGCAGTAACTAAGAATTAGTTTGTTAGTTGAAGTATTGCTGCAGTTTAACAAGCTAAAATGCATAGTTGCTATTGAAAGCATTATCTGGCAAGCTTTCCACTGCTTGTCCAGTTTATGACCGTCCCTATCAATTTGGGCTTTGGCTTGCAGGATAACAGTAGTTGAATGTAACTGAACCCAGTGAGCCTGCCCCTCCAAAGTATACTGTTGAGCTTGGCCAATAGAAAGGCGTGGATGTATTTGCAAAACATTGCAGGGCACATTGTGAATCTTTCATGGAATTGTGGCTGCCTTTGTTGAGTTTTCCGGGGAAATTGCGGGGAATTTGCAGGTGTTGATTGGTGTTACTGAGGTACATTTTACTGCTACATTTTTTTTTACTTTATTGATTTAAAAACTAACCAAAAGGAAATAATAGATATTAGATGGTTGTAAAAAAAAATTCTTAATTGCTCCTTTAATAAAAATTGGTTGGCCATTTTTTTGAGGGTTGGTAGGGTGGAGGAATACCAGAGATGCTGCAGCTCACCACCTCCTGTCGCTCAAGGGCCAGCTCCGTACACATATATAGAGAGAGAGAGAGACACACACACTCACAGACAGAGTAACACACACTCACAGAGACACATCACACACTCAAGAGACCCACACTCACAGACACTTAGAGACACATAGAGACACACACTCACAGACATACAGACAACAATAACTTTGATTTATATAAAGGCCTCCACGCCAGACGGTGTCTCAGAGCGCTTCCCAATAACGGATCCCGGGGCCAAGCCAGTGGGAGGGGGAAGAAGGTGCCTAAAGCGCGATTGTAAAGAAAGGTCTTTAGCCGAGCCCTGAAAGTACGAAGAGGGGGCGAGGCGAAGGGAGTGAGGAAGGGAGTTCCAGAACCACTACTCCTCGGGGCACAGTAGCTGAAGGCACGGCCACCAATGGTGGAGTGGAGGATTCGGGGGACAAGGAGGAGGCCAGATCCGGTGGAGCGAAGGCAAGGGGTACTGTTATGAGGAGAGGTAGGGGGGTGCAGAAGAGTGGAGGGATTTGAAAACGAGTGAGGATCTTGAAATCAATCCTCTCCAGGACAGGCAGCCAGTGCATTCTGGCAAGGATTGGGGTAATCGGGGAGTGGAGTTTGGTATAGGTAAGAATGCGAGCGGCAGAATTCTGGATGACCTAGATTTTATGAATGGTAGTGGAGGGAAGACCGGCGACGAGGGCATTTAAATAGTCGAGCTGAGAGGTGACAAAGGCATGGACCAGGGTTTCGGCGGCTTTTGGGGTGAGATATTGGTGGACAGACACAGAGAGAGACAAGCACACTGAGACACAGAGAGAGACACACACACTCAGACATACAGAGAAACACATGCAGTCACAGACAGAGACACACATTCATGCAGAGACACTCATAAACACACATATACAAGAGACATAGAAACACACATATGCACAGAGACACACTCGCAGACAAACACAATAGCGGAGCCTCCAGATTGTAGCCCATTTGCCGCTCGTGCTGTGCCACATGACCGTGTCCGGAGCCGTTCCATCCACAGTGATGTCGGGTAAACAAACTACATTTATGGTGGGTTTGTCGCGGACGAGAGCCTGCCTTCTTTCTCCCCCCTCACTCCCGCACTGTGGACAGCATAGATTATTATTATTAATTAATCCTTGCATTTGATATAGCATCTTATCGACGTCCCAAAGCGCTTCACAGAATATACTGTAAAGTGAATTGACTGTATATTTGTGGGCAAATTGCGGCAACCAATTGTGCACAGCAGTGTCCCACAAACAGTTGTGGATTGAAATGACCAATTTCATTATTGTGGTTTTTTTTTGGAGGGATTATTATTAGGTGTGTGGAGTAAAGAAACTTGCTCAAGGTTTCGCCCTGACCTGTCTGGATTCGAACACAGGTCTTCCCAGCTTGCAAGATAAGTGCTCTAACCATTAAGCCACAGGAGCTCCTGTGGTACTGATAATGGTACTGTAGTATCATAGTACCTGGATTGATTACATTTGTTAAGGTTGTTCTTAGGTAGACCGATAGGATCCTTGTGTGTCTTTGACAGAATATATCTTGTTGAATAAAAATTGGAAGAATCCTTTTTTGCAATACAAAACGTTTTTGCAATACAAAATTCCTCTTTATTAGATACCTTCTGAACTCTGCCGATTGCAGATTCTGCATTTTTGCTGGGGAAAAAACAGGAAAGTGATGTTCCTCTGAAATGCTGTGATGTCTTGGTGCCACAAGGTCAGGACTTTTTGCTTGCTAACTGTCATTTTATATTTGCTGCACTGGAATAGATTTCTATTCTCTTTTACCCATTCTGCTAACATCAATACTTGCCCGTCAGAATTGGTGAGAAACTTTGCTGTTTCTGTTTTTCTTTGGTACCAATAAGAACGGAATTATTAAAAATTTATGCTGGTGCATCAATCACAGAATTCAGTTCAGTATCAAGGAACAAGGTTTTGATGGTCGACCCTTGAAATGAGAAACTGTTACTATTGATACAGCAACAACCGATGTGTTGTTGCAAAGGAACAGCATCCACAGCAATCCAGGATGCTAACCCGTATGAAGGGCCTTATATAAATGCAATTGTTGTTTTTGCTGTTGAGAGGAAGTTCCCTAAAAGCACCACAATATCTTGTGCTGCTCCTTGTCAGCCTCCCCAACTCTTCCTCCACAAGCTGCAGATCATCCCAAACTCTGCAGCTCATGTCCTCTTCCGCACCAGACTCCGTGACCCCATCAGCCTGACCCTCGCCTGGCTCCCCATCCCTCAGAGGATAGAATTCAAAATCCTTGTTCTCACTTTCAAGACCCTTCATGGGCTTATCCCTTCCTACCTCTCTGACCTGATGACCCCCTAATCACCCTGTCCGCTCCCTCCGTTCAGTAGACTCTGACCCATCGTACCATCGGTGGCCGGCTGTCAGCCTCTCTGCCACCACCCTTTGGAACTTCATCCCACAATCCCTTTGCCTTGCTCTCTCCCTTGCCTCCTTCAAGGCCTGACTCAAGACCCTATTTAACTATGCAATCAGCCACCCTCCAACCTCTCTACCCTCCCTCAACCAAACCCTGCTTCCCCCACCCCCATGTGTGGGTCCTGACCCCTGACTGTCCAGTGTCCTCCCGATGTGAAAGACACTCTGCCAGTGTAATTTTGTTGTTGTACCGATTAAGGCACTCATCACTGACTTTGAACAGAGCCATACGTCTTCATCACCCTCTCCTGCCACCACGGCTCCTATCATGGTGCCTACCCTAAACTCCTTTGCCCCCATCTCCCCTTCTCCCTTTTAGCCACCATCACCCAGGTGAAGCTTACTATTTGCTGCCTTGATCCTCTTCCCACACAACTTCTGGTCACTCAACTCTTCCTCTGTTAACGGCCGATCGATACAATTTACTAGTCTCTTCTCAGGATTTGTCCACTCCCCTTCAAAACCGCTGTCATGACTCTTCTTTTTTTTAAAAAAAACCTACCCCCGAGCTTTCAAACCTCACAAACTTCAGATCGATTTCAAACCTGCCCTTCCTGGCCATAGTTTTGGAATGCATTTTTGCAAATCAACTTTGCTTACACTTCACCCTCCACTCCCTACTCGAACTGTACCAATCCGGTTTCTGCACAGCCCACAGTACAGAGACAATGTGCAGGACCTGCTGAGTGACTTTGCACCTCCTTCACTCTATGAGCTTTTGCTGGCCTGCTGTTCTACTTACCCCTCTACTCAACTAACTTGAACCGGCTGAGTGACCGCTGCCCTCTTTGTGCTACAATTGGTGGCACAACCTTCAGTGACTTTGCCTCTAATCTCTGGAAATCCCTCGCTCTACCCTTCCATCCTCTGTGTATTTACAACAACAACTTTTATATAGCACCCGGGTAGCGTCCCGGAGTTCTTTTGATTTACCTCTGATAGCATCTGTAGTCACCTCTTCCTCTTCCATACTCAATGTCAAATCTAGGCATGCTTCAAGCCTTTATCCAACATGAGTGAATTCCTTTGTCATTCTAAGTTTGAAATAGCGCAGTTCGGGCATTGAGGTGACCTTGACACAGCATTCTGAACAGGCTGCCTCTTTATTCTCATCAATACACCCTATGTGTAGGGAGTTTGTTCCAGATGGGTACTGAAATATTGGGAATATTTTGTTTCAAAAGATACATCTCCAAGATGATTTTGACACCATGGATTTTAATCACTTTCTTTCTCCCCCTAAATGTGATTTCCCAACCATATGCTGTTTATATAGGTATAACTCCCTGATGTCTCATTAGTTCGTTTTTCTCCACCGAGAATTGAGTGTTGTGCTGTGTTGTTAGTGATAGGCTTACAAATGTGTTTGGATTCAAAAGTGATGCTCAAAATATTTATTATTGCTGACAGATAGCTAAAAATTGTACAAATCAGTGATAAGCTGGCAACATAGGGCCCGTCGATATCGAAATTTTCCGATATCGATATATCGGTTTGCCCATATCGATATATACCGACCAATATATCGATATCGCAGGGTTTTTTGTCCTGCGCATGTGCGCACATTTGGAGGTGCGCGCACATTCGGGGGTGCACAAGTTGAAAAAATCCGCATCATACCGATATATGATACCGGACACGATATACCGATATGTGCAATATATAGATTTTTTTTATATCGAATTTTTCGATATATTGATATTTTTAAAATTATGATATCAGCATATCGATATGAAAATTATATCGATATAACCGATATATCAATATATCGCCGGGCCCTATGGCAACACAGTGCTTGTTCTAGAAGACCTGCATTATCAGTTAGGACTTTGGTTTAGGATATAACTATATTTGATTGATGAGCCAGATAGGCTTGTTAACCATTACAATTGTGATGAATTACTGTACTTCATGTTTTCATTGTGCAACTCTTGAGCAAATTGTGTCCAGGAGGACATTCTTAGTAACTAAGTAACAAGTCGCTGATGTCTACATATGACTATAGAAATCCAGGTAGACCCTGCTTAATGTCACCTTGGTTAAAGTTTTATTTCGTTATTACGTTGTTGATACATTGGGAACATATATTCATTTAACGTTGCGACATTCGCTATTACGTCGTTCGCCAGCAGGTAGAAAGGGGACACGACGGCGCTAAGATCTGGGAGTGAGCAAGGCCGAAAGCGAGAGAGAGAGACAGCTGGCAGTGAGTAAGATCGGCAGCGAGTGAGTGAGATCGGCAGCGAGTGAATGAGCTGGGCAGGCAGTCAGCGAACGAGTACAGTAAAAGCCCATTTATCCAGCACCCGCGGGACCTGGCCAATGCCGGTTAAAGCGCCTGCAAGACATTCGGGCGGCCCGCGACCGAAAACCCACCACAAAAAAATTAAAGTTCTTTTAACACACACCATACACACCAGACTAAATAATAACAGATAATAACCGAATATTGTATTGGTACTAGGGTCCGTCGATATGGAAATTTTCCGATTTAGATATATCGATAGGCTCATATCGAGATATACCGAAATATCGATATTTTCTGGTTTTTCGTATTGCGCATGTGTAATTGGTTTTTCGTAATACGCATTTGGGGTGCGCGCGCATTCCGGGTGCGTGCGCATTCAGGGCCTATCTCCTCAGGAGGTAAATATCTTTCTCTGTGTCTCTCACTCTCTCCATCTCTGTGTTTTTCTGTATGTGTGTCTCTGTGTCTCTCTCCCTCTCTCCTCTTTCACATCCCCCCCCATCTCTATCTATCTGTATATTATCACATCCACCCCGTCTCTCTCCCCCCCCCACCCCCACCCCCACCCCCACCGCCGTCCCTCTCTCGCACCCCCCCCCCCCTCGCCGTCTCTCTCTCCCTCCCCCCAGCCATCTCTCTCCCCCTCCCCCCCAGCCGTCTTTCTCCCCCTCTCCTCCCCCCCCCCCCCCCCCCCCCCCCCCCCCCGCCGTCTCTCTCTCCCTCTCCTCCCCCCCCAGCCGTCTCTCTCCCCCTCCCTCAGCCGTCTCTCCCACCCCCCGCCGTCTCTCTCCCCCTCCCCTCAGCCGTCTCTCCCACCCCCCGCCGTCTCTCTCCCCCTCCCCCCCCCCCAGGCCGTCTCTTCTACCCCACCCCCCACCCCTTGCATACCTGTATATTGTATTCGAGGACTATGAATACAATATGGCGGCTTTGCACCTCGGTCTGTGCATTGTGTATAGAGATGAGCATTCTGGGTCTTGTAGTTCAGTGTGCTCGCATTCCCGATTTTTTACCTCGATATATTGATTTTTCGATATATCGATATTTTTGAAATGTCTATATCGGCATATCGATATGAAAATCATATTGGGTTTTAGCGATATATATGGTACTTATTGGTACTTATTGTTAAAACTACTCTCTTGCGCTTCTCACCTTTACTGGTTGAGATTACAGTCCAGCGGGTGAAAAAAACGACAGCGCGATTTTAAAGTCATGCGACTTTAATAGCGACAAGCCTATAGCCCTAGACTATATTAGTGGCAAACTGAAATACTGCACCTGTGCGACAATGTGGATTATCGGCTAGAGTTAACGGCTTGCCGCTAGTATGGCTTTAAAGTCGCGCTCCGTTTTTTTCACCCGCTTGGCGTCTTCCATTTTTAAAAGAATTGCTGCACTATAAACCTCAACCGCAGCATCATGGCTTCAAGCGCAGCATCTACCAGCAAAGGTGAGAAGCGCAAGAGAGTAGTTTTAACAATAAGTACCAAGACAATATTCTGTTATTATGTTATTATTTATGCATTTACAAATGCTCCACCACTATTGTTCCGGAGAAGTTCCGGTTTATTAAATGGGGACTTATTTTTGGCATGCTGGTTATATGGAAGTGCCGGTTCATCAAGTCATGGATAAACGGGCTTCTACTATATAATGTTTTTTTAAGAAACATTTTGACATAAAATGTCCAAAAGAACCTCACTCCAGTTTTTACATTCATTCCTATGGGAAACATGAATTTGCTTAATGTTGTTTCACTTAAAGTCGCACTTTGCAAGAACCAAACTATGACATTAAGCGGGTCTACCTGCAATGATAACTGCTTGCAATAAGACCTGCTCCACCACCAAAATCTGTCTTTGGTAAATCCAGTTATGACTAGAGTTGTGATTTTCCTCTGTTATATATAAAGTCTGAATATTTTGCGGCTTCAAAGGATGAATGGGGTAGGTCATATGCAGAGCTACCAACCAGTACGTTTTTGCCGTATTTAGTACGATAAATTGCAGTAAATACGGCAGTATAATTTTTCTTGTTAAAATAAGTTTTTTGGAAAATCTGAATTTTGGAAATTCCATGCTCTGTCTATCTGTCTCCTCTCTTTCTCAGTCTCCCTCTATGTGTCTCTGTCTCTCTGTGTGTGTCTCTCTCTCTCTCTTTTCGTGTCTTTCCCTCTCTCTTTCCGTGTCTTTCCCTCTCTCTGTCTGTCAGGGTCGCGCTCTCTTGTTCTCTCTCTCTGTCTTTCTCTGTATCTCTCTCTCTCTCAGTATCTCTCTCTATTTCTGTGTCTCTCTCTGTTTGAGTCTCTGGCTGTCACGATCTCACTCACAGTCTCTCTCTGTCTCAGTCTCTTTCTCTTTAACTCTCTCCCTGCCTTCAATAGCAGTGCTACCTACCTTCTGCCGTCGCTGATACACTAAATGTTAGGGCTAGGATAGGCACAAGGCATTACTGGGAACAATTTGTTTCATATACAGAAACACAAGAGAAACCCCCTTAATGCAATTTTTGCCACACAGAGGGTTCTGAAGTCCCATTTTACTTGGCATCTTTTCACGCTGTAATTTTTTCGTTAAGTACCGGTAGGTTCTGGGGAAAATACTTTTTTTTACTACAAAATACTGTTTTTAGCTTTCAGGAGTACTTTTTTTGTTAAAAAAAGGTTGGCAGCTATACATGTGTGTTTTCTTCATTGTTGCCATAAAATCAGGCCAGTGTCATTCAGTGAGTTGCATTATCTGGAAAACAACAACAACTTGCATTTATATAGTCCCCTCACTCCATAGTAGCGTCTTGGAGCATGAAAAACATTGGTTCCAGAGGTTCCTTGTCCAGCAAGGCTTGTCTCCCAGGTGTATGCCTGAAATTCAGTGGTAGGAGCTTTCGATATGTTAATTATGTTATGTTAATCCATAACCCCAGATTTTTTTTCAGTTCCAGATAATACCTGGGAATCTCAGTTTGATCTAGAGAAAGGAGTTTGAGACCTATACAAAACATTTAAATAGCACTTTTCATGTCGCCAGGGTCTCAAAGGGCTTGATGCAGACACTGTTGGCCAGGCACCTGATCAGTGGTGAAGGTGATGGGGAGGGGAGAAGCACTGCAGGGGTCAAGCATGTGAGCCTCTGCCTGTCTGTTAACTGAAGAAAGTTAGAGCCCATCCAGGATAGTCTGTCAGCAGTGGTCAGCAGTGGTCCTGGAGTTGAGGGTAGAGGTGGAAAAGGTTGGATACATGTGACCTTTCACCCACACTTTACAGTATATTCTGTGAAGCACTTTGAGACATCTAGAAAGTATAAGTAAACCCCATGTGTTTGACACAGCAGATATACGACCAGTCAGTGAGGATGGTCGATGCTTTTAACACTAGCGTGGCCAAATATTTAATATTTAATGTCCCGTTGCAGGATATCCTTGTGTTGCTCTGCAACTATCTTACCCCCCGCGCTGCCGAAACACTCATGCACGCATACATCACCTCACGGCTGGACTACGGAAACTCTCTCCTCGTCGGCCTCCCCAGTTCCTCCATTCACAGGCTGCAGGTCATCCAAAACTCTGCAGCCCGTGTACTATCCCCCACCCGCCTCCGCGACCACATAACCCCCACCCTCGCCCGTCTCCACTGGCTCCCCATCCTCCAGAGGATCGAGTTCAAGATCCTCGTCCTCACCTACAAGGCCTTACACGGCCTTGCCCCGCCCTATTTAACCGATTTACTCTCCCCCTACACGCCCACCCGGACCCTCCGTTCAACAGGACTTGGCCTGCTCCAAGCCCCCTGCCCGAACCGCCCCACCATCAGAGGCCGGGCCTTCAGTTTCTCCGCTCCCACCCTATGGAATGCCATCCCTCAATCCCTCCGTTTCGTTTCTTCCCTTTCCTCTTTCAAGGCCGGTTTGAAGACTTTCCTCTTCGATTGTGCCTTTTGTTCCACCCCAAACTTTTTTACCTCCCCTTCGTGTTTCACCCCTTCCCAAACACTCCCCTCTCAGCTCGGGTCACACGCCTCCTGTGCAGCGCCTTGGGACGTCCTCCAGACGTGAAAGGCGCTCTATAAATGTAATTTGTTGTTGTTGTTGCTGTGGAATACTTGGGTGCAAGTAGAACCAGGTCTCAAAGGTACTTCTACCAATTGCCTTTGGGACATTGTACTTAGACTACTATGAGGAGAGACCAAAGGGGATATCTTCAGTGTGATTGATGCAAGCCTCTTTCATGGCTGTCAGCATGAGTGAAACTATGGATTGTTCCCAGTCCCTCCAGGCTTTTTCTTGGAAATTGTACAGCAAAAATTATGTTGGAGAGCTAACAGGATTGTGCTCAGAGAGCTAACAAGAAAATTCTTCTTTTGTTGCCAAGTAAGAGATATTTCAAGTGGAGGCCACACCTGAAACAGTGTGGCAGAGTTGAAGTTAAGGAAGCTAGAGTACCTTCCTGTCTGTGTATATCCTTTGTTAACTTCCCGACAAGAGGAATCTGGAGATGTTTATTGAGGTCCAGAAATTTGTGTTGGTATTGAATTTGTTTGTATTGGTATGAATTAGCATAATCCCGAAAAGGAGAGAAGAGGCAGGAGAATATTTTCAATTTTGTAGTTCTCGTCATCATATGGTCACGCTGTTCTATTACTGATCCATGCTGATCCTTGTTCTCACTTTCAAGGCCATTCATGGCCTTGTCCCCGCCTATCTCTCTGACCTACTGTCTCCCTATCAGCACTCCCTTCTGCTTCGTTCAGCAGACTCAGGCGTGCTCCGCGTCCACCGCCCTAACCGCCCAGCCGGGCTTTCAGCCGCTCTGCTTCCACACTATGGAACTCCATCCCGCAGCCCCTCCACTTTGCTTCCTCCCTTTCTTCCTTCAAGGCCGGTCTCAAGATCTTCCTCTTCGAATACGCCTTCGGCTGCCCCACTAACTCTTCCCCCTCTCCTTCCCCTTCCTCTACCCCGACCCTCCGACCCTCCCCCCCCCCCCCTCCCTCCGTTCGGCTCCCGACCTGACTGTTCAGTGCTTTGGGATGTCCTCCCGATGTGAAAGGCACTTTATAAGTGCAATTTTGTTGTTGTTGTTGTTGTATTAGTTGTCTGCATAACTATTGAAGTGGGAGGAGGAAAGAACTAGCATTTGGGGGCCATTATTGGTTACGGAGCAAAACCCATTATGGGTCTGATCTGAAAGGCAGGATTGAATCACAATGTATAACTACTCAAGTTCTTATCTATATTGTATATCAAAATGATTGTGGCAGTATTGCACCTATAGTGAAAGACTGTCATCCGTTTTGGACTAGTAGTGTGCATGTTACACCAGATCCTAAAAGACTGTTAATGTACATTAAAAGCCAGTTTATCCGGCACGCTCTAGGGGGTCGACTAATTGACTGTGCTGGATAATCGGGCGGCAAGTTGCCGAAAATCCAACGCAAAAAATGTACTTATTTTAAAACATACCATATTAATAATACACTAAATAGTAACAGAATATTGTATGGCTACTTACAACAACAACAACAACAATTTACATTTATATAGCGCCTTTCACGTCTGGAGGACATCCCAAGGCGCTAAACAAGAGGCGTGTGACCCGAGCTGGGAGGGGAGTGTTTGGGAAGGGGTGAAACACGAAGGGGAGGTAAAAGAGTTCGGGGTGGAACAAAAGGCACGATCAAAGAGGAAAGTCTTCAAATCGGCCTTGAAAGAGGAAAGGGAAGAGGCGAAACGGAGGGATTGAGGGATGGTATTCCATAAGGTGGGAGCGGAGAAACTGAAGGCCCGGCCTCCGATGGTAGGGCGGTTCGGGCGGGGGGCTTGGAGCAGGCCAAGTCCTGTTGAACGGAGAGTCCGGGTGGGCTTGTAGGGGGAGAGTAGATTGGTTAGGTAGGATGGGGCAAGGCCGTGTAAGGCCTTGTAGGTGAGGACAAGGATCTTAAATTCGATCCTCTGGAGGATGGGGAGCCAGTGGAGACGGGCGAGGGTGGGGGTTATGTGGTCACGGAGGCGGGTGCGGGATAGTACACGGGCTGCAGAGTTTTGGATGGCCTGCAGCCTATGAATGGAGGAACTGGGGAGGCCGACTAGGAGAGAATTTCCGTAATCCAGCCATGAGGTGATGTACGCGTGCACGAGTGTTTCGGCAGCGCGGGGGGTAAGATAGTTGCGGAGCCTGGCAATGTTGCGCAGATGGAAATAGGCGGTGCTGGTCAAGGCGCGGATGTGGGGGAGGAAGGAAAGTTTTTGATCTTACCAATAAAGATTCCAGCACATTCGGTAAAAGATCGGTACCGATTGGTAAAAACCTCCAACTTTGTAAGTTTAATAAGTGCGCATGCCCAAAGTGAGCATACTCGCGAAAGCTGGAATGGGGAATTGCCCCAGGAGGGTGTTGAGCAATCCGGTTGATCGGGTCACGGATAAATGGGCTTTTACTGTACTCGTTTTGAAGGGTGAAATTTTCAAGCCTGAATTTGTAGAATTTGGTGATCAGGCTAGGTAGCATACATCCTGAGAAGCTTCCTCACTGCACTGCTGATTGCAGTAATAACCACGTAATATACACACAGGTGAACAATTTTTACAAAGGCACATTACACAGGCGAGGAGAGCTTGATCTGGGAAAGTACGCATCGCATTCAGTGTTCATTCCCAGTACTATTTACAGGATATGTTCATACTTGGCATGAAACATTGGGCAGATTTGTTTATCTTGATTTGTGACCATACTATTTTAAAATATAAAGTTAATGTTCTGTTGGTATCTGGATTGATTTATTGAGTTCTTTTTCATGTTCCAAAAATAAATCCTAAAATTCATCGAATTTATCCAATGATCATTTTTGTGCTAAATTGTTCTTCCCTTATTTTTGACAGGAAAAATGACCGTGAAATATTTAATGATCCTTTTCAGAATTAAGTAGCAAATGAACATTTAGTGCCATATGGCACTGATTCATGTGAGAAACATTTATGATTAGTAGCTGCTTAGTTTCTAAGTGCAAGTAAAACAATTTGGCAGATTCTTCATTTCCCTTTAAAAACATTTACAGGCTCCACTTTAAGTTCCAGGGTTGGTTTCTGCTCTGTGCTGCAGCCAGGTCTCATGCATTGTTCACACCTTTTCTCTAATATTTTCCTGCAGGGAGTCAGGGTGTGAATTATTAATAAAACTATTTTGTATCTTTTCATGAGGGCAGTGGCTTTCGTTAGTGTTGTGCAGTTTTTTGTGTTCTGCTGTGTCAGTATTCTTTTGTCAGCTTCTGGCAATTAAAAAAAACCTGAAATTGTAAATGTGCAGAGAATTATTAAAAGCTAATTTCAGTGCATAATTTACAGCAAAATGCATTCAGTCTAAAATATCTGGTTGCTCTATTAATGCATTAACAGTAGATGCTAGGTTACATGCTGTGTATATGAAAACTGTGCTCAGCATAAAACAAATGTCGCTTTTCATCAAAAGGCCCCAAATGCATTGATAGACAAGGATAAAAATGGAAGGAAACAGGCCTACAAGTCATTCAGCTGTCCAAGCATGGATAACATACACAAGGAAGCAACACATTGAAACTGTTGCACTTTGAGCAAACATAATTTATTTTAACAGCAAGTCTTATCTTTTGTGATTTGATGGGTGGCATGTTTTTGATCCTGCCCCATTGGCCCTCTTGGAGCGAATCTAAAATCTTGTTCTGAACCTTTAAACCACTCCTGGTCTTGCACCATTCTAACTCTGCAACTTCCTCAAACCCTACCAACTTGGTTGCTCTGTACGCACACCAACCCTGCTTCACATCCCCTTCCTCATTACAGACATTTGGAGTTTTAGTGTATCTGTCTCAACTCTAGAACCATTCTGTTTCTGTAAATGTGGAAGTATGTCCCTCTTCTCTGTTTGTGTGTGTAAGTCTCTGTGTCTGAGTGTGTACCTCTCCTCTCCCAGAATGTTTATATTTCTGTGTCTGTGAGTGTGTGTGACTCTCTGGGTTTTTGTGTCTGTGTGCGGTGTTGGGCCCTGAGAGACAGGAGGTGGTGAACTCCGGTAGCTCAGCAGTCAACTGCCCCGAACTGAGTGTCTGTTTTTAGGCGGATCTCTAGACCTTTCAGTTCTGCCTTAGTGTCCTACCTCTCATAGATCTCACAGTTATTCTTAAAGTATAAATTTATATATTTTTTACAACAATATAATGTGTTATTTTCTCATGTTTAGTTTTAATAAAGTGAAAAAATGTAGATTGCCAGTAAAATGTACCTCAGTAGCACCAATCAACTCTCCACAATTTTCCGCAGCATTGGTCAACGTTTCCATTCGCATGGCTCTCACCTCCTCCACCTTCCCGGCCTGCCTCTAAAACTCTCCGAACCTGTGCGCAACTTTGGCGTCAGGTTCGACCCCCAACAATCCTTCCTCCCCCACATCCGGTCCCTCACCAGCATCGCCGTCTACCACCTTTGACGGATCGCCCATCTCCGGCAATACCTCACCCCAAAAGCCGTCAAAACCTTGGTGCATGCCTTTGTCACCTCTTGGCTGGACTACTGCAACGCCCTTCTCGCCGGTCTCCCCTCCACCACAATCCACAAAATCCAGTTAATTCAAAATAGCCGCCCGCATACTCACACGCACCAAGCTTCGCTCCCCCATTACCCCAGTCCTTGCCAGACTTCACTGGCTCCCTGTCCCTGAGAGGTTCGACTTCAAGATCCTCACCCTTGTTTTCAAGTCCCTCTACTCCTCTGCAACCCACTACCTCTCTGATCTCCTCTCTCCCCAAACCAGCACCCGCTGCCTTCGCTCCTCTGGGTCTGACCTCCTCCATGTCCCCTAATCCTCTGCTCCACCCTTGGTGGCCGTGCCTTCAGCCATTATGCCCCAAGGCTCTGGAACTCCCTTCCTCACTCCCTTCGTCTCGCCCCTTTTCTTCCAGTTTTAGGTCACAGTTAAAGACCTTTTTCTTCGACTGCACCTTTGGTCACCTTTCTACCCCTGTGCCTGGCTCGGTCCCGGAATCCGCGATTGTGAAGTGCTCTGAGACGCCGTCCGGCGTGGAGGGCGCTATGTAAATCAAAGTTGTTGTTGTTGTCAGATTTCCCCCGAAATTTTCTGCAAATTTTTAATTTCCCTGCAATTTGGGCAAACAGATCCACACTTTTCTATTGATGGCAGGTATAATTGTATTTCAGAAAGTATTAAAATGGGGAAAAAAGAATCATGTTCTTCTCCTGTCACTGAGCAACATTTGATTTGTGGCTATTCAAGCTCACAATTGGTGGACAAATCTGCTATGGGCAGGATCTTCTTAGGAGAGAAGTTGCTTAGTTTGCAAACAGAAAGATTGCTGAGAGAGAGAGACATTTGAATTCAAGCTGCTAGTAACATTGGCTTCGAGTTGTTCTTTAAATTTTGTTTCTCGTTGCAAAGCGTATACTTAATTCTTTGATATCCATTCCAACAGGAAAATCCAGAAAGAGGCAGTGCGAAGTGACGTTTGATTACTTTCCACAAAATGAAGATGAACTTGAACTTAAACTTGGAGATATTATAGAAATAATTGATGAGGTAAGACATTGTTAAGATATTTCAATGTAATTATTTTGTATTTAATACCAGCAGTTAAAACTTTATTGTGTTGGGATACAATTTCTTATTAGGAAGGAAGCTTTTTCATGTTGATTATTGTTTCAAATTAAATCACTGTTTGTTGACTACATAATATGTACAAAGTTGTTTTGAAGATTTTTGCTTGCAGAGTTCACAATACTTTGCAGAAACTTTGAAATGCTTTCAGATGTTTTGCCCTAAGGTGCTACATGAAGTTTCAATTGCAAGTACTGTATTATTTATAATGGAGTGGACCTAGGATTTTGTAAAGAACACTGAGTGCTAAACGCCATGCGATAGTAAGCAACAGACCTTGAAAGAAACTATTATGGGAAACACTCATGTTATAGTAACTCTTTCTATCTATCTTCAATGGTAAGATGTTTTCTGTTTAACTCTGCAAATCAATGCAAGCACTAGTATTAGCATGGACTCAAAAAATGCATCGAGCAAGAACAACAATAATTTGCCCTGTAGTGTCATTTACGGAAGGATAACATCTCAAAGGGTTCCACAAAGCCTAAAGTAACAGCCTGAGGTGGGGAGAGATAGGAGGGAACAGTGACCGAAGATGCAGTCAAAAAGATGGATCTTTAGATGGGATTTGAAAGCAGAGAGGAAAGTAGAGTATGGAAAAGGAATGTTTTATTTGTATGAAGTTGAAATATTGGGTTTAAATGATATTTCTTTTGAAGTGTTGTTTTCAGTTTTGAATCACTAACTTTAGGAGAAAGTCCAGTGACAATTCAACACAATATGTCAGATGAAGGGATTTTATCCTCTGCAATTTTGCACTTTTTCTGTCAATACTAATCTATGCCTAGGTGTCTGTATCTCTATGTATGTAACATTTGATTTTTGGCAGTCAGACATCTGATACGTAGATCTATGTACAGTATCAAGATATCTAAACAAAGTACTACAAATCAAACATTTTTGCTGCTGATTAAAAGGTGCAATTGAACATCTTTGGTGCAAAATCTAAGCATTGGCCTTTAGCCATTCCCTTTCTGAACCACTCGAATGGTCAAAATCATTAATGACACTTTGAACATTTGCGACCAGGGCTCTGTGCCACCTTGTTTTCATCAAATTCTTTGCTGCCTTTGACACTCAACCATTGTTCCCCTTAGAACGCCTCTCCTCTCAGCTCAGTCTACGCAGAACCGCACTTGCCTTGTTCGACTCCTACCTCTCCCACCATCTCTACTTTGCCGCCATTAGCAGCTTCTACTCCTCCAACCCCCGCACTGTCACTTGTGGAGTGCCTCAGGGCGCAGTCCTTGGCTTCTTGGTGACATCATCTGCAGACATGGGGTCAACTTTCACTTGTATGCAGATGACACACAACTCCTGGAACCCCTGATTCCAGGGCTAGTGCTAACCTCACTGACTGCCTGTCAGACGTCAAGTCCTGGGTGAGAGCTAACTTCCCGCAGTTGAATGTGAGCAAGACCTAAGCACCCCCCCCACCCCCAGCTTGGCTCCCATCAGTACCTACATACTTTGGGTGCTGACAGCATCTCCCTCCACTGATGTACACTACATCAGAGACACACACAGACACACTCGCAAACTATGCTCTATGGGGATAGGGCAGGTAATCAAAGTTAGGTGAGAAGATCAGCCATGATCTTATTGAATGGCGGAGCAGGCTCGAAGGGCCGAATGGCCTACTCCTGCTCCTAATTCTTATGTTCTTATGTTCTTAAACATGAATATTTTTCCCATTTGTATTTTACAATAGGTGTGGGGCACATTACTAATATAGAAATTAAAAGTTGCGAAAGAGGCCAGGAGACAAAGGAATTGAGCAAGGGAGACATAAACTGTGAAAAAGAAAAGATTGTGAATGTTGCTGGTAGTTCTTATTTGTGGGGGCAACATTGGATTTTTGCTTATATTGTGCTTCTACACGAGTATCATAGGGATGCCTTTCTACAGCTGCTGTATTACACATTGATAGTACTGCTCTAAACACAGGATAAATATCAGAATTTTTCCTGAATTGTATAGTTTAGGATTTCCTGCTTGCGTTGTTTCTGCCGTGAAAAGCGCTATATCAAATTATTATTTGATTATTATTACAGGATTACAGGATTATTATCACATGCCAGTGCACTGCCCGGAGAGAGCTGGGTTGTGAGATTCAGCTCTCTTCCAACATGGAGGAACAATAGCAGCAATAAAATTACATGTGTATAGCGCCTTTCACATAGTGAGGACTTCCCAAGGCACTGGACAGTTAGTGTTTCGGACCCTAGCTGGGGTCGGGATTGGGGAGGGTGAAGGGAAAGGGGGTGATTGATGGCACAGTTGAAGAGGAGGGTCTTGAGGCGGAACTTGAAGGAGGATAGGGAGGGCCCGAGATGGAACGATTGTGCGATGGAATTCCAAAGGATGGTGGTGTATTGGCTGAATGCTCATCCACCAATGTGGGGTGGGGAACATGGAGCAGGCCAGAGCCAGCTGAGCGGACCGGTTAGTAGGGGTTAGGTCGCGGTAGGGTGGAACAAGGCCATGGAAGACTTTAAAGGTGCAGACTTGAATTGAAACAAAAACAGAAATCGCTGGGAACACTTAGCAGATCAGACAGCATCTATGGAGAAAGGAAAAGTGAGTCAACGGTTCGAGACCACGACACTTTGTCAGAACTGAGTTCATTTCATGCCCGAGGCCCTGTTCCAGGCGCTGGTTCCAACCACGATTCAGATCCCACTTGATTGTGAGCCGCGGGTCCCATTCCAGGCACCGAATACCAGCCTTGCTTCAGGCCCTGCTCACGTATAAGCCACCTCCATCCCCCTTCCAGGTTCCCGGCTACGGTATGCCTCAAGCCCAAGAGTTCCTGGTGCCGGTGCTTCAAACCAATCGAACTACAATTGGCCCCATCTGCCTGGATTGCGAAAATACATTTCTTTCCCCTGCTTTTGTGATCATAATTGGCAAGCTCCTTGTGATACCAGCCAGCCTCCAGTCCACCGCCATCACGTCAATGAAACATAAAACCGAGGTCGCATCTATGCCTATTAAGGTGAATGTTAAAGAACATATGACTTCAAAAGAGGAGATTCTCTCTGTACCATAACGAACGTTCCTCAGTTAAAATCGTTCATTCATTTCATTGATATTTGTGATTTTCACGTTGCCCATAGTACAGAGACAGACTTGCTCAAAATAACAAATGATTTTCTGTCAAACTGTAACCTGGGCTGTCTCTGTCTCCACGTCCTTCTCTTTGCTGCCTTCGACACTGATGACTATACTATTGTTCTTCAACGCCTCACCTCTCAGTTCCACCGTCACTTGTTCAATTTTGTTCCTTCCTTTCCCATCGTCTCTAATTTGTTTGCAGCAATGGCTTCACCTCCAGTCCTTGCATTATCTCCTGCGATGTCTCCAGAGGGCTTTAGGTCCTCTCCTTTTTAATATCTACATGTTCCCGCTTGGTGATATACTCTGCTGCCATGGGGTTAACTTCCACGTGTATATGGATGATACCCATCTCTCTGCCTCTATCCTCGACTCCGGGACTATTACTGTCTTGACATAAATCCTGGATGGGAGTTCACTTTTTTCAGTTGAATGCCGACAAGACCAATGCCCTCGTGCTTGACTCTTGTTTCCTTACCTCAAGCCCTAAAACATCACTATTCAATGACGTACACTTCACCTCTCCAAGCCAATAAGGAACCTTGGAGTCTTGTTCTACCCTCAACTGTCTTTTGAATCCCACATCCATGCCAACACCCAATCTGTCTTCCCTCAACTCTGCAGCATAGCCCGCCTCTGCTCCTTTCTTCCTTCATGCTGCTGACATATTCATCCACACTCATGCTTGACTATGCTAACTCCCTGCTCACCGGTCTTCCCAACTTTTCCCTTCACAAGTTGCAGAGGATAGAGAACTCTGCAGCTCGTGTGCTCTTCCACGGTCAGCCAGTCACCACCACTTTGCTTAACTTCACTGGCTCCCAGAGAATCGAGTTTAAAATCCTTCAAAGAGGTTGGCCTTTATCGTTTCAGCAGCCACTCTCTGGAACTCCACCGTCTGGATCCCCTCCACCTTGCCCCCACCCCGGCTCCTTCAAGGACCATTTCAAAATCTTCCTCTTCGACCGTGACTTTTTCTTACCATCATCCCCCCTTCCACTCCAGCCCCCCCCACTACCCCCACCCCCCCACCTCCCCGACTCTAACCCACAGCTTGAGTGCAAAATCTTGAATGTACTGTGCCTCAGGATATCTTCTTGACATGAAAGAAGTTATGTAAATGCAATTTGTTGTTGTAGAGAATTCTATATGTGAGTACAACATCCAAATGGATATTTCCCTGTGTCTGGAATGGAATGCACACGAGGCCCTGGAGGAACACACTTTGCTTCCCTAATTCCAGAGAGTATTAAGTCAGGTTTGGAGACTTTAGCTTGTGTGTTGGAGTACTGCTGTAGTTCAACCAGTTAGCACCGCATAATAATTTGGAGCACTGTCTGACAAGCTTTCAGCTGCTTGCTCGTGGCACTTTGCTGTTAGTGCTTTGATTTACTGGATTTATCAGAAGCCAAGTGTGAAGAATCCCTGCTCCCGGTGTCTGTTCTGCCCTATAAGCCCACAGGCCAGGCTGGCTGGTCTGGCCAAGGGTGGTCTTGACTTCGACATTCCTTTGGAGAAGAGAAGAAGTAATCAGAATCTCAAGACCTTGTTTAGCTTCTTAGTCACCTGAGGATATTTTACAATATTGCTAGCAGACAAGTGATGTGTGAAATGGTTGCTTTACTTTTCTTATAACTTTGCCTCAAATGAGTTGTCTCCCTCTGCTGGCTACATGTACAGTTACAAAACACTTAAATACCATATCAGCAGACAAGTGACGTCTTGGCTGCTGCATTTCGTCCACAAAATATACAGTTAATTCACTTTATAGTACAGTGAAATGTTTTGAGACTTCTAGAAGCCAGGATTTTATTATTATTATACACAGTGAGAAATATTGTAAAATACTCTCCGGGTGGGTAGGAGGGAAGAAGTCATCGGCGAGGCACTTTATAATGGATTCATCCTGATTGGCTCCTGATAGCACTTCCACTGCTCAGGCACTGTCCTTTCTACCTCATATCCATGCCAAGACCCGTTCTGCCTTCCTCCACCTCCACAACATCACCTGGCTCTGCCACTGTCTCAGGCCGCCAAAACCCTCATCCATATATTCATCAGATCTAGACTCCACTACGCCAACTCTGCTTGTCTGCTGTCCCGGTTCTTCCCTCCACAAGCTGCAGATCATCTAGAACTCTGTAGCTCGTGTCCTCTCCTGCACCAGGCTCTGTGACCCCAACACTTCCACCCTCGCCAGGCTCCACTGGCTCCCCATCCCCCGGAGGATAGAGTTCAAAATTTTTATCTTCACTTTCAAGGCCCTCCACAGTCTTGCTCCTTTCTACTTTTGTGACCTGCTGACCTCATATGAACCTGTCGATTCACTCTACTCAGCAGGCCTGATCTGGATCCCCAAATCCCTGACTATTCATCAATTTAGGATGCCATCCCAAAGTAAAAGGCATTCGATGAATGTAATTTTGTTGTTATTGATGTGAAAGGCGCTATACAAATGTAATTTTATATTGTAGAATAACTGGGCTAAAATCTTATTTTATGTAAGAAGTTAGAATTGTTAAAAAAAATGCATTCAGCACCACTACAATAACTTTGCTGTACTGTACTATTAAAACTTCATTCTATAATTAATTTCTTCTATAGGAAGAGGAAGGTTGGTGGAAAGGAATATTCAATGATAAAATTGGACTGTTCCCATCCAATTTTGTTAAGGAGCTGATGGATCAGGTTGAAGATGCAGAAATTAACGAAATGCAAAATGAATTGGGTATGGATTGGTTATTTAAACTTCTAAATGTTTACATTGATTTCTGTTTACTAGAACCTAATGTTGGTAAGAATCACTTCATGATTAAAATCTTGAGGGCAATTGTATTCATGCATAAGCCTTGTGTCAGCCTGGTTCAGTTGGTTGCACTCTCATCACTGGTGTCAGATGCTTGTGGGTTCAAGCCCCACGTCAGGACGTGGAATTCATATAATCTAAACTTACATTCCAGTGGAATACTGGACATGTGCCACGTTGTTGGAATTGTTATTCTTCGGATGAGATGTTAAACTGAGGTCCCCTTCTGCCTATTTAGGTGAATGCTTGCGATTCAATGGTACTATTCAAAAAGAGTTTATTCCAGTACCTTGTCCATCAATTCCCCAAATAAAATAGTCATTCACTCCATGGTTGTTTGCAGGATTTTGCCATGCATAAATTGGCTACTGCATTTGCCCACAAAACACTGAACTCCACTTATATTATATCCTGTGAAGTATTTTGGTGTACCTTCCTGGTGTGAAAATACTTCCAACTGCAAGGAAGATTGTTAAAAAATAAATCCATGACATATAGTAGAATGTTATTATAAATAATGGTTATTGCAGAGCTGCCAACCAGTGCGTTTTTGCCGTATTTAGTACAGTAAATTGAAGTAAATACGGCAGTACGATTTTTCTTGGTAAAATAAGTTTCTTGGAAAATCCGAATATGTTCCATCCTCTGTCTGTCTCTCTTCTCTGTCTCTCTCTTTCTCAGTCTCTCTCTCTCTCTCTGTCTTAATCTCCCCCTGTTTCTCTCTCTCTCTCTCTCCTTGTCTCTTTCCCTCTCTCTGTCTGTCTTGGTTGTGCTGTCTTGTCTCTCTTTCTCTCTTTCTGTCTCTCTATCCCAGTCTCTCTGTGTCTCTTTCTCTCTCTCTCTGTCTCTTTCTGTCTCTCTGTTTGAGTCTCTGGCTGTCACAATCTCACTCACAGTCTCTCTCTATCTCTGTCTCTTTCTCTTTAACTCTTTCTCCTTGCCTTCAATAGCAGTTCTACCTACCTTATGCCGTCGCTGGTACACTGTAAATGTTAGCGCTAGGCTAGGTGCAAGGCATTACTGGGAACAATTTTTTTCATATACGGATACACAGTAGGGACCTACCTCCCGCCCGCTTAACGCAATTTTCGCCTAACGAAGAGTTTTGAAGTCCCTCACCCCTTCGTTAAGCAGGGGTTACCTGTATATATAGGGAGTTGCGTGCGCCGTTCTGACTGCTGCAATACACAACTGGCTGCGATCGCGCATTGCTTCCCCTTCGCAATGAAAGGCATGCGTCTTTGCTCACAACTGTGTGCGTACGAGTTTGAAAGTTATTAATGCAGCATACAGCTCGCTCGCACGTATACCTAGACTTCTAACTCTACAAGACACTCTACTCGTGTGTATCCATCGTAATGCGTCTAGCGTGCACAGCGCTCTATTATAGGCTATCGTATCCCGGTGTGTATCGGGGGTGCGTGTATCATACAATAAATTACTTTCTGGAAAATAGTTTCCCTAGTGTCGTGTATAAAATGTAGTTACATTTTGTTGGAAATAAGTCATGATTATTGTCATTTGTTCATGTACGTGTTTGTAAGTTGGCATTTTACTTGGCGTCTTTTCGCGCTGTAATTTTTTCGTTAAGTACCGGTAGGTTCTGGGGAAAATACTTTTTTTTACTAGAAAATACTGTGTTTAGCTTTCAGGAGTACTTTTTTTTGTTAAAAAAGGTTGGCAGCTCTGTTATTATAAATACTGTACAATTAATTTTTTTAAAAACATTTCTTTATATATTTTTACACATAAATCATGTTAAATAATACATAAAACTATATAGAATAAACAAAACAGTATTGGTAAAGTTATGCAATGTTAGACTTGGTGTCTAAATACTGGTAAACTCTGAAATCCGGGAAGTACTTGGTCCTAACCATGCTGGCTTATCAACGTTCTATTGTATTTACTTTGTATTTAACCCAGTCTTTATATCAATCAATCAATCAATCAAAACTTACATTTATATAGCGCCTTTCACGTCGAGAGGACATCCCAATGCGCTGTACAGTTAGTTAGGGACAAGAGCAGGGGTGAGGTGTCGGGACAGGATGAAGAAGAGTAGGAAAATTTACTGTATATTTGTGGGCGAATTTAATCTCTTTACACTCCACGCCTGACAATAATCCCTCAAGAAACAAATATTTCTAGAGCGCCTTTCATGTTGGGAGGATATCCCAAGGGGCTGGGACTGCTGTTTAGACAGCTAAATTAATGGTGCAGTACATCGTCCAGTTTGTAAATTTGACAAAATACATTTCTTTTTATCCCAGTATACAATATTCAAACTAAAACATAATTTTTTGGGTGTTACTTTTTATCTGCTTGTATTGGAAGTTATTTCCCAACAGAAACAACTTCTTCTAATCAAATCCTCCACCCAACATCCTTGAAATTTTATACCATTGCAGTGGAGTTCTGTAGCTTAGTGGTTGAAGCACTCTAGAGGCCCTGGGTTTGATTCTTGGGCAGAGCAAAATGTTAAGCACGTTTTCTTACTTCACATGTCTCTGTTTACCTCTCAGTATATAAGTAGAAACATTGTTGTTAGTTGATTGGTGGATCGCTTAATCCCTTTTTAAAAAAAATAATAATTTGGTCACTCAACCCACAATGGTTTGTGGAACACTACTGTGTGCAATTGGTTGCCACATTTTGCCCATAAAATATGCACTTTACAGTATATTCTGTGACACAATTTGAATGTTTCAAAGATGTAATGCAGTGCTAAATTCAATGCAAGCAATATTGCTATTATAGTATTATTAATAGGAATTGATTAATAAACCAGAGGCGTAAAGCTGTTGTGGAATTGCATAACTGGTTTAAATGTTGGAATGAAGTCCATGAAAGAGTAAATTGTGTGTAGTCTAAATAAAATAAAGATATTAGGATAACTTTTTAATTTTTGTTATGCTATCTTGTGATAGTTCATGGGTTTTGGAATACATCCAACGTTTGGTATTGCTAGGAATACATTCATTGGAAACTGAACTCCATGAGAGTTTGCATTTCACAAAGCTTCTTAATATGTTTTTGTGATGGAATCCAATCAGGGTTCAACTGGTTTATTTTCCTTGCCACCCCCTCTCAACCAAGGATCTGTTTTCCCTTGTATAAAAATCTGAGCCTCTATTTTTAACAAATGCAATTTTACTGTATGAAAACATGGTCATATAGTTTTTTGAATGGCTTCAGGAAACACTCGACAGCATAATACATCATGGATAGCTATGCCTATTCCTGATGTAGAACATAACCTCATAATGAGAAAAGTGGACCCTATATTCCAGGTGCTGTATTTATCTTGACATTTTGACTGTAATGCTGCTTTGGCAATTGCACTTTATTTTCACGGGGCTATAGTTTTCTTTTTTTGTACCTAGAAAGGTTTGCGACATGTTAATTTTGATCATTTTTAATCTTAAAAGTATATTATATTTCTCAATGTTTCAGAAGTCGGCATTAAGGATTTTATTGGTGTTGGACCCTTATCACCAACCTCACCTGTAGAATTTTTAAGAAATGAGTGTCCGGTAGGAACAGGAGCAACTGTCCAGCCAAAGAAAGTCCGTGGAGTGGGTTTTGGAGATATATTTAAAGAAGGGTCAGTAAAACTAAAATCAAGGTTGTCCAACAGTGATTCAACGGAGGAGAAAAAGCCTGAAAAGGTAGGCATAATGGTCTATTTTATGCTGTTGATTTAATTTATTTTGGTCAGCCAGGGTATATATTTTGCTTCGGTAAAGCTATTATCATCCTTCAGATTCTCTAGACAAACTGCTGACATTTTTACACATGCTTTTGTTTATCTGGCATTGTGTAAACAGTCTTTTCCCAGAGGAATGCACCACCTATACCTAATCCTGGAGAATTTAGGTCCAGATTGGCAAGAGCCAAGGTTTAGGTAGCCAGAGTTCATCGAATTACTTAACCCAATTTAACCAAATAAAACTGCAAACTTTCGCACTGCTTTTCCAGCAAAGACACATACACACACTTTGGCTTATGTTACAAGGTGTTGAATCTTGCTCTGTTTGATTGGTCTACTCATCCAGGTCTTACAAGCCAAAGTTAGTATCCACCTTAACCCCCAGATACCAATACAAATAAACACTTGAACAACAACAAATTGATACAGAATTCAATAACACACAGACACATCATATCAGTAAGTACCATAACCTTTGATATGACTTGCGTGAACCGACTTGCAAGCAAACTTGCAAATCTGTCATCAAATCTGATTTAATCCATAATCTCAGGGGGCATGGTTATTAAATGCAGCCAGTAAGTGCTCATGTGTTGATGGGTCCTTTCCTACATCATTTCATTTTGTCATTTCCTGCGATTCAAGTACAGGAATAATCAAGTGGAGAACAGTGTAACGAGTTAGCAGGTGATTAATATGGGTAGTGCTAGGAAATGCAAGTAGTTTAATCCTGGCTGGAAACTTTTCTCCTCGACCATGCTGATGGCCACGTCACCCCTCTCCCTGGCTTGGAGCCTGTCTGCCAATGTTAAGCGCTCTGAGATGCTACCCAGTGTGCAGGGCACTATATAAATGCAAATTCTTGTTTGTTGTTGTTTTGATGGGAAACTTAATGGGACTCGGGTGAATGAACGTTTTAGGCGATTATGATTATAAGACATGCGAGTTATACTCTACATAGATCCCCCTATTGCCCCACTGCTCGGGTCCCGACCTAATTGTTCAGCGCCTTGGGACGTCCTCCCGACGTGAAAGGCACTCTATAAATGTAATTTTGTTGTTGTATATAAATATATTGATGTAATGTATCTTTGTACTGATCGTGGAATTGTGATACACATTCTGGATAGTGTTCTCAAATTTGGCTGTGTAGTTTCATTGCTTACACCTTGTTCATGATGGTTCTAAGAGGCATTAGGTTGAAAATCGTATACAAATTGAAGAAACAACAAACATAGATTTTTGTTTAGTGACTTACTGGACGGATGACAGCACCCCTAACAGGGCAGTTTTAGCCGACATTATGAGATCAAAATCAGGATGTGGCATTTGAACCAATAATGTTTTGACCTAGAAACAAGTTTGTGTTGGGTTAATTGCAAGAGGACAAACTACACCAGGCTTCAATCATCAATCTTCACTCAACATAAATTTAAACAAACATATATAACAAAGTTTCAATTAAAGTACAATCAAAAAAGTAACAATAATATATTATTATGACAACAATAAATGTAGCAACTAATACAGAAGTATTTGATCAACAACAACAAAATTACACTTGTACAGGTAAGACTTGATTTATGACGCTTCTATTTAGGACATTTTGATTGAAGGACCATCATTTTTTAACACCTTTTGATCGATACACGATACTTGGATTCATTTTAAGGACCCAAATTTTTTTTGCGCATGCGCAGTACATACTTTAAATATCGCGGTCACATTTCACGTGTCCTTTTTGTCCATACGCACAGTCCATAGTGCATTCACGGATAAATCCAAGCATTTGAATTGGCCAACAGCACGTCGCCACGTCATTGTTTAAAAGCCAGATGATTTTGAAGCAACACCACGCCACGTCAGTATTACAGTAATTTCCAAACATTCCCGAGCGATTTACAGCCTCTACTGCGCTTCTACCAAGTCGGGGAAGAGACAGCATTAAGTAAAATGAGCAGCGGTAATACAGCTAGCGGCCAGAAACCCCGTAAAGTCATCACTTTAAATACCAAATTGAAGGTGATAAAGCGCATTGATTCTGGTGCAAAAGGTTCAGGAGGGCTTTAGGGCTAGCTAGATCGACGGTGGCTTATTCTAAAACAGAATAAGGACAATATACTGGCAAGTTCAAGGTGTGTTACAGCTACAGGTGCAAGCAGATTAACAAACATAGGAGTGATGTGATGGAAAATGTGGAAAGAATGCTGAGTGTCTGGATTGAGGATCAGAACCAGCGTAATATACCATACAGTTACCTCAAGCACCCCTTCTTGCCTATGTGTGTTAATTTGTGTTATGTTGTGTGGTTTTGTGTGTTATTTAGTGGGTTTAAGGTCCAAACATTTTGTGAATAAAACATATCTCTGGTTATATAATGGGACTGCATGGGAAATCGCGTTTCGATTCAGGACGTTTCGATATATACAGTTTTTCAGGAACGCAACCCCGTCCTAAATAGAGGTTTACCCGTATAGCGCTTTTCACATTAGGAGGATGTTCCGAGGCGTTGGACTGTCATTGTTTCAGACCCGAGTTGGAGTCAGGGATGGGGAGAGTGGAGTGAAAGGGGGGATTTGGAGTGACTAATGGGACCGTTAAAGAGGAGGGTCTTGAGGCAGGACTTCGAGGAGGCTAGAGAGGGTGCTGGGTGGAGGGATTATGGGATGAAGTTCCAGAGGTTGGGGGCAGAGTGACTGAAGGTTTTCCTGCCAATGGTGGGGCGGGGGATATGGAGTAGGCTGGAGTCTGCTGAGTAGAGGGAGCGGGCAGGTTGATAGGGGTTCAGGAGTTGCAGAGGTGGGCTGAGGCCATAAAGAGCTTTGACTATGAGGACCAGTATCTTGAATTGAATCCTCTGGGTGATGGGAGCCAATGGAGTCGGGCAAAGATGGGGGAGATTGAGTTTGGAGCGGAAAAACTCACAGGCTGCAGAGTTTTGAATTATCTGCAGCCTATGGAGGGAGGAATTGGGAAGGCCGACAAGCCGGACATTGACGTAGTCGAGCCGGGATGTGATGAAGGCATGAATGAAGGGTTCAGCGGCCTGGAATCAAGTTTACCTACTTAGAAGATTTTGCATTGAATCTGATTGGTGCAAGCTCCCTCTCAGATTCTTACATCAATGAATTTAGCTAAACTAATTTTTTTATACTCCAAAGTTATCCCATGTGATCCTTGGAACCAAAAAAACTGAGTTTTTGTCCAAAGTATGTGAAGTTCAATCCAATCATATTCTAAAACAGGTTCATCCAATCATCTTTTCACACATAGGAGACACCCCTAGGTTATTAGGCCTTAACCAAAGAAGAATTTGGAAGTCTTTCATGTCTCCCATTACCAAAGGTGAAAAGTTCAGCTCCGCACTTTATTCTATCTGCTTGACAACTTTAAGTCTTAAAATCCTTGTATCTTGTAATATTCAATACATTGAGGCACCTACTTGGTATATCCATCAGGACTCCTTCACACCTGTTGCACACACTGCCCATTTCCCCAGTGCTGGTGTATTGATCAGGCCCATGCAGTGCATTTAAAAAAAACAAGGATAACGAGCTCCAAGAGCATCCAGCTGTTAATTGGCAGCAGCTGGAATCATTCATGTGAACTTTCGTTAACCTCATTATCAACATAAGGTTGTTTCATTTTCATTCTTATATAGTCTAACCTTAATTTTCCATTTTAAGCAGACTATACTTGTCATAATTAATTAATTATGTGTCTATGCTAATATTGTAGGGCAGCACACGTATTTCATAGGAAATCCACTTAGGCTTTGGGTTGAAAATTAATGCATTTTTCTAAAGATGTATCGATTTTCTAGCGTGGTGGCTGAAATTAAACCATCGTCTATTGGAACTTATTGTTATTGTGTGCAACCTCCACATAACTAGTTTCAGGAGCACGTTTTGCAGTTTGGATTGCAGTCTCATCATATTCAAATGACAAATTCTGTGGAGGCTGTTTGTATAAACATCTTTTGAAGGAATTGTGAGAACTGCTATTTGTTTGATTGTATGAAATTAAAAAGATTGTCATACTCTATAACAGCTTAAAACCAGCATTAGTCACTGAACTTTTCTATTGTATTACAAATCTCAATGAAAAGCTAATTATTTTAGTGGATTCTTAACCAGTTGTTGTTTGGAACGACAGATCCTGTACTACTCCTTTGAAATATCTGATTTGATCATTTTGACTACTATTTTCATTTGTTCATTAGTTGATATCTTTGTATGTGTTTCACAGCAACCAACCTCAGTAAATGCTGCAGAACCAATGAAAAAATCAGAACCAGAAAATAAACAGAAAGGTAAGGTGGAGACGTCTTCTGGACATGTTATCCAGAGGCTTTGGCTCGGACTCAAAAGCATTCTCTCATATTAAAGGTTTATTACCCAATAGTAAGCCCTATAGAAAATGTAAAGATTAAACTCTAAATATATTGAGTTAAAAAATTTACTTAGTTTTAGCCTGGACAATTTTAGAATTTAAGATAACACAGAATCGTGGAAATTTTAAAAAGCATCTTAGGCTGCATTTAAGAGTTTTGTTCCTATCTTATGCAATCTAAAATAGTCTCACAGGTGAAAAACAAATTTCTGGCTTAAGGTATTTCAAGTTTTATTTCTCTCAGCTCCTTCGTCTTATTAGGTTATATTTGGTTAATATGAGAAAACACGTAAGGATTTCAGCTGAAAACTTAAATTTAGGTTAAGATTTTAAAGGATGTTAAAAGATACGCTTGTGTACTGTAAGATCTCATTCTTTGTCCTCTTTTATGGACATAGTTTTAAATCTTTTCATTTTCCCCTCATTTTCTCATTCACTCTGTTTTCTCCTTGTGGACTGTAATGGTGGTTACCAAACTACTACGGTAAAAGGCCGTTTATCTGGCACCCTCGGGACCTGGCCAATGCCGGTTAAAGCGTGTGCCGGATATTCGGCCGAAAATGCAAATAAAATTAAAAAATTTAAATGTCAATGAATTTTTCCAGATAAATTCTGGTTAATCCAATGTGGACTTTTTTTGTACGATTCCGGTTAAACGGAAGTTGTGGTTGATCGGGTGCCGAATAAACGGGCTTTTACTGTACTAATAGTAATTAATACTCCTTGCATATGACATGCTATCTGAGGCCTAGAATTCTGCCATTTCTGTTTTTTGCTTATGTGAACACATTTGAAACCCTTGAAGTTTTTGACCCTGTGAATAAATAGACACTTGCTGGTTTGAAGATTTAGTTGTAGAATTATAAAGATGGGAATTAGTTTTTCAACAATATATTGAATTGATGTGAAATATATCCAAACGTGTTCTGTGCCCATGTTTTTATTTAAAGCTACTTAATGTACTGTATATAAAATACTACGTTCCGTATGTTTGTAGTGAAAATATTCATTTGTAAAATCATTACATCTTTTATTTTTTCATTTTAGTCAATGAATATTGCAAAGCATTATTTTCATATGAAGCAACCAATGATGATGAGCTCAACATTACAGAAGGGGATCACATTTTACTGATAAGTAAGGTAAGAGTTTCAGCGTCTTGGGATGTCCTCCCGACGTGAAAGGCACGATACAAGTGTAATTTTTTTAAAACAAATAATTATATACAGTAGAAGCCCGTTTATCCGTGACTCAATGAATCGGCACTTCCATATAACCGGCACGCCAAAAAAAAAGTCCCCATTCGATAAACCAGAACGTATCCGGAACAATAGCAGTGGAGCATTTGTAAATGCATAAATAATAATATAATAACAGAATATTGTATTGGTACTTACTGTTAAAACTACTCTCTTTTCACACCTTTACTGGTAGATGCAGCGCTTGAAGCCATGATGCTGCGGTTGAGGTTTATAGTCCAGCGATTCTTTTAAAAATGGAAGATGCCAAGCGGGTGAAAAAAACGGAGCGCGACTTTAAAGCCTTACTGGCGGCGAGCCGATAATTCTAGCCGATAACCCATATTGTCGCGCAGGTACAGTATTTCGGTTTGCCACTAATAGAGTGTAGGGTTATCGGCTTGCCGCTAGTAAAGTTGCGTGACTTTAAAATCGCTCTGCCGTTTTTTTCACCCACACGGCATCCTCCATTTAAAAAAGAATCGCTGGACTGTAAACCTCAACCAGTAAAGGTGAGAAGCACAAGAGAGTAGTTTTAACAATAAGTACCAATACAATATTCTGTTATTATCCGTTATTATTTAGTCTGGTGTGTATGGTGTGTGTTAAAAGAACTTAAATTTTATTGTAGTGGGTTTTCGGCCGCGGGCCGCCCGAATATCCAGCAGGCGCTTTAACCGGCATTGGCCAGGTCCCGTGGGTGCCATATAAACGGACTTTTACTGTAATAATAATTAAGTGATTATGGATTGGGTGCCACCTTTAGTGATTAAGAGTGGTTGATAAAGGCCTGAGCATGGAGGAGCCAGTGTCATTTCACTTTGATCATTATCTGGGCCAATAAATCGTGGAAATATTGCCAAAATTTGTGGGCCATTTGACAAACATTGTGGAAACTTTGTGAAGAAATTTGATAAATTTTGCTGAAAATTGAGGAGGGTTCATTGGTACTATTGAGAGACATATTTTGAGAGACAACCTAGATTAAAACTACAGGCATCTGTTTCCTGAAAACTTAATTATGTTTAAAATAGTAAAAATGCTTCCGCAATTCCAATGTTTCCTGCGCCACATATGTGGGACCCAGAGCAGTTACGCCCAGGGTAAGTAACAGTATTGAGCAAACAGTGCACAGAGGCCTGGGTATACAGGTTTGTAATGGAGGAGCAACTTGTAGCAGATTCCACAGAAGAGGTGTGACTGTATCTTTCTGTTGGCTCTTGTCATTACTTCCCTGTTTTCCCCCAGTGATGCTTGGTCTGTACTCCTTTGGTGGTTTCCGCTTAAGAGAGTTAAGAGTACATCCCACACACTGTACATCACTTTGCTTATTATTAGGGCTGCCACACTAGCCTTCTGCAATGTCCATTGGCTTACTGTCTTTCCAGATTTATCCCTTTCACCTTTCTACCAGGGGCTGTGTGACTCTTAAGAGAATGTAAACTGCTATCTTACAAATGAAAATTGTTGGTTTTTGTGTTACATCCCACATATGGTGCTGCCAACTGACCTTGTGTGTTAAAATATGGCTGCCTGAGGTTGGATTTCTGCTGATTTCACTTCATGTACTGAGCATATGTGCTATTTGCAGGAAGCACAGTTAAACGTGCTCTGTGCCGGAAGAACTATCTTATAAAAAATAGTAACATCAACACTCATTGCACAACTGTTGAATATTGAATACTTTTATTCTCACTCTTGATACAGGACACAGGCGATAAAGGATGGTGGAAAGGAGAGTCAAATGGCAAGCAAGGACTTTTCCCAGATAATTTTGTGGGTTTGGTTTCAGAAAGTGAACGAGAGGTACATTTCTACTGCATTTAAAGAATTTGAGTTATTCTCCCTACATGAATGGTGAAATATAAATGCAAATCATGATGCCATTTATTTTTGAGAAGATGGAAGCTTTTAGACAAAAGATTAACTAATTTGTTAGTTTATTATATAATAATAATATGATCAGTAGTCCATCAGTAGTATAGCACTTTCCACATCAACAACAACAACGTTGATTTATATAGTGCCCTCCATGCCGGACGGCGTCTCAGAGCGCTTTACGTCAGGAGAAAGTACCAAAGCCCAAAGATATACTGTAACATTGAGTGACTTTGTGTTGTATGGGCAAACACCACAGCCAATATTGCCCTACAGCCATGATTTGAGTGACAAATTTGATTTATTGGATTGTTGGCTAGGGCATTGGGAAAAACTATCTTCTGTTTTCAAATAAGTGCCATTTGATTACTGGTTATTCCTGTCAAATCAGCTTGTGCATTCCTTCCTGATCTTGCACATATCTATTTTACTGCTACATGCACCAATAGTTATTGATAATTATTCATGGTAACTTTTTAATACTGTTTAATATGCCACAAAATGGTAGACTAGCACATTCATGGGAGATATTTTATATACGGCCAGTTTGAAGGAAACTATAAACTAATTCTGTGAAACTACAATGTGGAATATTCTGAAACATTCTTGTAAAAAAAATTTAATCAGCGGTTTCTGAAAATTGTTTATCTTTCACCACTTTAGGATTGAATATTAACATCTTTGATGGATGGAGAGCTGCTAGCTTTCCAGTTCTTCAATTTTTTAAAAATAATCTGTTGGCACTGGATCATATATCTTTGTGCTTGTGCAGCTCAAGCATAACTCCCAAGAAGAAACCTACAATTGAACTGGTTTGCTGATTGCACATTTCTGATTGCACATGACTGCACATTTCTGACTGCTTCATATTTCAAGCTTGAAGCAAGAAAAATTAGTTATGTGTTATAGTGTGAAATTTAGTCTGAGCAAGGGAAATTAAGAGGAACATATGGAGGTAATTATGTTGAGGAAGAAAGATCATAGAGGGGTAAAATGGGTAGAGGTGAAAAATGACATAGAAATTAACTCAGCATTTTAATATAGATTCCCCCTAATAAAAAGTTCAAACAGATATTCGTGTTATTTTGACAAATCTGGTGACTTTTCGTGCCTCAGAGTCAAAACTGACTTCAGATCCCATGCATATTATTTTCTAGATTGCAATTCCAATATAGTGCTGGTTGAAGTGCCATATTTTAGATGATGTGTTTAATCAAGGTCCTGTTAATGCTGATAACTGAACTTTTTTCCATTGACTATTGTATAAAGTGATTTTTTTTCTATTTTCAAATGTTTTATATGTATTATGCCAGCTGCTTGAAACTCTCAATTAAAAGGAAATACCAGGTTATATTAATTAAATACCAGTTTATGTTAGTTATGGCTATAACAGCTAAATGTTGTTTCTTCTTTAAGGTGATTGCTGCTCTCAAAGTTCCTGCAAAATTACCCCCAAAACCAGAATTTAATGATGTAAGTTACGTATTTAAGGATTAACATCTCATTATGATTTTCTGTCTTCTTGAATGATTCCCCGTGATGTGTACAGATCACTTATGGATTGTTACGGGAAAAGTGTTTGAATGATCTGAAATAACTCTCCTAGCACGAAAAATCAGTATCTGACACACCAATTTATTTAAGATGGGGTTCTGCTCGTCACTTACTCTAAACCTGCTGCAGTGCAGTGCTCCGTGATGCTATGTTGCACAAACGGCACTATATAAAGGCAAATTAATGTTCTTCATGACTCTCACAGTAGATAAGACGTGGTTTATTCAGGGGTCTAGGTGATATAAAAGAATGGTGTAATTCGAGGCCCTGAGTCCAGTGCTATATACAGTAAAAGCCCGTTTATCCAGCACGCTCGGTGGGGTGGGGGGTGAGATCTTATTAAATGGCAGGGCATACTCGAGGGGCCGAATGGCCTACTCCTCCTCCTACTTCTTATGTTCTTATATTTTGCAATTCTAAAACTGCAGAAATGAGTCTCAGTAAGAAACGCAAGGTAGGTGTGGAAAATAGACGAGATTAGAATTCTGGTTAAAGATAACATTTTTCCAGTGTTTGTATTTTATTAGCTATGAGGGCTATTAAATTATGTGCATTTTAATTTACCAATTTCTTTCACTTGCATTGTTTATACTGGATTTCATGATTTTTCTTACATACATATATAGTAAAAGCCCATTTTTTCAGGATCCTCCAGGGAGTTGAGTGATTGACTGTGCCGGATAATCGGACGGCAAGTTGCCGAAAACCCAACACAAAAAATCTACTTATTTTAAAACATACCATATTAATAATACACTACATAGTAACAGAATATTGTATGGATACTTACCAATAAAGATTCCAGCACATTCAGTAAAAAGATCGGTAAAAAAGCGTTTACCGATCGGTTAAAAAAAAACAAGTTTGTAAGTTTAATAAGTGCGCATGCATGCAATGTGCACTTATTAAACTTACAAACTTGTTTTTTTTGTAGCTCCATTCCGTCCCCCTCACCCTCCCCGTCATCAGCTTCTAGCACGACCCGGTTCCTACAATTCTTCTTCTGTCTCTCCTTCCTCCCTCTCATCCACCATCACAGCAATGAAGCCCACCACTCTCTGCCTCAACCCCCTTCCCACCAACTTACTGGTCATCCAGTTCCCCTCCTCTGCCCACTGCTGGCTGACATCGTCAATCAGTCCTCTCCACAGGATCAATCCCTGCCCCCCCAAAACTGCCATCATCCCCCCACCTCCTCAACAAATCTAACCTAGATCCCTCTAATTCTAGCCGCTACTGCCCCATTTCTAACCTGCCCTTCCTTTCCAAAGTATTTGAACACATTATTGCCAAGCAACTCCGCGCCCACTTCTCCTCCCACTCCCTTTTCGAACCCCTCCAATACGGTTTCCGCCCTGACCACAGTACACTCCTCTCTATCTGTGACCAGGGCTTCATTTTCCTTCTTGTCCTCCTGGACCCCTCAGCCGCGTTCGACACAGTTGACCATGCCATCCTCCTCCACTGCCTATCCTCCGTCTTTCACCTCATGGGACCGCACTCGCCTGGTTCGAGTCCTACCTCACAAACTGCCAGTTTGTACATTGCTACAAATGGCTTTTCCTCCCGCTCTTGTGGGGTACCCCAAGGATCCATCCTTGGTCCCATCCTCTTCCTAATCTATACACTCCCCCTTGGTGATGTCATCCGCAGACATGGGGTACACTTCCACATGTATGCGGATGACACCCAACTCTATTTCTCCACCTCATTTTATGACCCTCAGTCCTCTGATGTTCTGTCAGCCTGCCTGTCAGACATCAGGAGCTGGATGAGCGCGAATTTCCTGAAGTTGAATGTTGACAAAACGGAAGCCATACTCTAGCTCTTGTCATCGTCTTCAGTCACATGGCTCTTAGATCCTCCACCTTCCCGGCTTGCCCCTAAAACTCTCCAAACCCGTGCGCAACCTAGGCGTCAGGTTTGACCCCCAACTGTACTTCCTCCCCCACATCCGGTCTGTCACCAGCACTGCTTTTTTCCACCTGTGATGTATTGCCCGTCTCCGGCAATACCTTGCCCCAAAAGCCGCTGAAACTCTGGTTTGTCACCTCTTGGCTGGACTACGCAAATGCACTCCTCGCTGGTCTCTCCTCCACCACTATCCATAAAATTCAACTCATTTAGAACTCTGCTGCCCACGTTCTCACACGCACCAAACTTCGCTCCCCGATTACCCCAGTCCTTGCCAGACTTCACTGGCTTAATGTCCCGGAGAGGATCGATTTCAAGATCCTCACTCTTGTTTTCAAGTCTCTCCACTCCTCTACACCCCCCTATTGCTCTGACCTTTTATCTCCCAACACAGTACCTGTTTCTCCGTTCCTGCCTTCGCTCTTCCGGTTCTGGTCTCCTCCCTGTCCCCCAAATCCTCCATTCTACTATCGGCGGCCGGGCCTTCAGCCACTAGGCCCCGAAGCTCTGGAACTCCCTTCCTCACTCCCTTCGCCTCGCCCCCTCTCTTCCTAGTTTCAGGATTCAGTTGAAGACCTTTCTTTTCGACCGCGCCTTCGGTCACCTTTTTCCCCCCACCCCTGGCTCAGGTCTGGGATCAGTTATTGTGAAGCACTCTGAGCCACCGTCTGGCGTGGAGGGCACTATATAAATCAAAGTTGTTGTTGTTGTCAAATTGCAATTTGACTTTGTATTTTGTTATGTCAGGAAGGAATAGTGTTATATTTCATGCTCCATTTATTATTATATCAAACTCCAAAATTGTTGGTCTTACACATTTGTTTTCTTTCCATAGAAACCAAAAAAGCCACCAGCGCCAGTGAAAATTGCAGGTATGTTATTTTGCTGGGGTTTTTTTTAGAAATTGTGAACAATAAGCTCCAGAATGAATCAGTTGCCGGTTTCAGTGATTGATTGACTTCCAAGTAATCATTTCTCTGATTATATCACTTTTTTGTTCTCGCACCTATGCCAATATGCAGGAAATAACATTGATCGTGATGTAATAATCCACCTCATTCTTTGACACGATGTTTGAGAGAGACCAGGGAAGCTGATCTTTACAAGACAATATAGATAAATATGGAAAATGGGAGCTTATTTTTTTTCCCCTTGCATTCCCTGTTCTCTTGACTAAATTTACATCTCCTTCTCTTTTCTGGATTATCTTTTATTCACGTTTACCTTAGCCAGAAACAGCTAGTTGTGAGACAGTATGTTCGTATTGCTACTATTCACCGTATTTGCATCAGGTGGGGAGGGCTGGATCTGAGAAACCTTGGGCCGTAAAAGCAATATTTTTGTGTTTTCCTTCCGGAACTGCAACTTGTTAAGAATCATATAATAATTCTATGTTTTAAATTATGTAGCTGTATTACAGAATTTCATTGTATTTTAGTTACAATGCAAACTTTAAATATGCAATATAAATTTTTTACAAATTTTAAAATACTGGAACGCTTTTTATAGTTCTGTAGCTCAGTGGTTAGAGCACTCGCCTCCCAAGCAAGATCTGTGTTTGGTTCCAGTCAGGGCGAAAGCTTGGGTAAATTTCCTTATTCTACATGTACGCCTGATAATAATCCAACAAAATAAAATTGGTCATTTCAATCCATGATTGTTTGTGGGACACTGCTGTGCGTAAATATCTGTTGCGTTTTGCCCACATATATCCAGTTGACTCACTTTACAGTATATTCTGTGAAATGCTTTGAGATGTCTATAACTGTAATTTTGTTGTTGTTTGTTGTTGTCTAGAAGATGTGGAAAGCGCTATATCAAATGCAAGGATTATTATTATTATTGATTCCCAATAGGGTGAAATATTGGGGATATTTCCTTGCTCGATATGACTCTGTTTATCTAGCTATCAGTAGGAACTCAGATGTTAGTTGATTAGCAGATCACTTTTCTGGGGGTAATAATTCCTTCAAAATAGATGTTTTTAAAAATTGGTCACTCAATCCACGACAGTTTGTAGGATGCTGTTGTATGGAATTGGCTCCCACGTTTCACCCACAAAATATAATCAATTCACTTTACAGTATATTTTGTGAAGCGCTTTTTGACATCTCGAAGATGTGATAAAGCGCTATATCAAATACAAAGATTATTATTACTTTATGAATGAAGTACAGTAAAAGCCTGTTTAATCGGATTGCTCGACCCCCTCTCGGGGCAATTCCCTATTCCAGCAATCGCGAATATGCTCACTTTGCACATGCGCGCAATGAGTGTGGCTGCACACTTATTAAACTTATGAACTCTGGGTTTTTACACATTTTACTGAGTGTGCTGGAATCTTTATTGGTAAGTATCCATACAATATTCTATTACTATTTAGTATATTATTAATATGGTATGTTTTAAAATAAGTAATTTTTTTGTGTTGGGTTTCCGGCAACTTGCCGTCCGATTATCCGGTACAGTCAATTAGTCGACCCCACGGAGGATGCATGATAAACGGGCTTTTACGATACATGTATGCAAGAAAAATCATGAAGTCCAGTGTAAACAATACAAGTTAAAGAAATCGGTAAATTCAAATGCACATAATTTAATAGCCCTCATAGCTAATAAAATAAAAACACTGGAAAAATGTTATGTTCAACCAGAATTCTAATCTCGTCTATTTACCACATCTACTTTGCGTTTCTTACTGAGACTCATTTCTGCAGTTTTAGAATTGCAAAATATAAGAACATAAGAAGTAGGAGGAGGAGTAGGCCATTCGGCCCCTCGAGTATGCCCTGCCATTTAATAAAATCATGACTTTTCTATCCTAATTCCATTTACCCGCCCTATCCCCATATCCCTTAATCCCTTCAGCTTTTAAAAAAAACGCTTGATATCAGTCTTGAATGTGTTCTCTTTGACCGCGTCTTTGGTCATCTTTCTAACCCTGTCCCTGGCTCGGTCCCAGGATCCGCTATTGTGAAGCACTCTAAGAAGCTGTCCAGCGTGGAGAGCGCTATATAAATCAAAGTTGTTGTTGTTCAATGACTGAGCATCCACAGCCTTCTGGGGTAGAGAATTCCATAAATTCACTACTCTCTCTGAATGTAGAAATGTTTCCTCAATTCAGTTTTAAAAGGCTGACCTATAATCCTGAGACTATGACCCCTAGTTTTAGATTCTCCAACCAGGGGAAACAGGCTCACCCTGTCAAGTCCCTTAAAATTCTTCTAGGTTTCTATAAAATAATTTCTAATTCTTCTATATAGGCCTATATAGAAGGCCTATATAGAAGAATTAGCGACCTCTCCTCATAGGTCAACCCCCTCATCTCAGGAACCAACCTAGTGAATCTACGTTGCACTCCATCTAAGGCAAGTATATCCTTTCTTAGATAAGGAGACTAAAACTGCACACAATATTCGAAGTGTAGTCTCATTAAGGCCCTACTCAGTTGCAGTAAGACTCCCCTACTCTTATACTCTAACCCCTTTGTAATGAACGCTAATATGCCATCCTTTAATCCTGAGACTATGAACCTTGTATGCAACAATACCTTTTTAAAATACTCCTGTTGTGCCTGTCCCATCACTCATTGTGCTTCCTCTCACAAGGGTGTACAAGGCAGTGCTGAGATTGATGGGAAGAGGAGTGAAACTGAAGGTTTGGAAATGGTTTGCAGGTTGAATGAAATCATCTCCCAGCCTGATGTGATCTGCAGTCCGCCAGTCAAATCACCCTACTATGCATAAATGATTTGGATTCAGGTATAGGAGTTGCGCTGTCAAAAGTTATATCTGGAGGGCATGATAATAATAATTCTTGCATTTGATATAGCGTTTTTCACATCTTCACAGAATATACTGTAAAGTGAATTGACTGTATACTTGTGGGCGAAACGCATCAGCCAATTGCGCACAGCAGTGTCCCACAACAGTCGTGGATTGAAATTACCAATTTTTATTATTGTTTTTTTTGAGGGATTATTATTAGGCGTGTGGAGTAAGGAAACTTGCCCAAGGCTTCGCCCTGACTTGCCTGGATTCGAACACAGGTCTCACGCTTTTAAGGCGAGTGCTCTAACCACTGAGCTACAGGACTCCACTGCAGGGCTCTAATGATAAGCAGTGAAAGGGATTGCAAAAGAATGCAGGAAGACGAACAGCTGAGCAGAATGGACACATAGATGGCAAATGAAATTTAGTCATTCCACTTCACAGTATATTCTGTAAAGCATTTTGAGATATTTAGAAGATGTAATAAGTCACTATATCAAATAATCAAATGCAAGGATTATTATTAATGTAGGAAAATGATAAGTAATTCATTTCGGCACAAAAATTAGAAAAAGAAGCAATCTTACCGGGTGGTCCAATCTTTTGGCTGCTGATGCCCTATTTGGGAAACATCCATGGGCCACATAAACAATACTTTTGTGTATACATTGAGACGTCCTCCTGACCCAAAAGGCGCTATACAAGTGTAATTTGTGGTTGTTCCCTTACAGAAACATAACATTTATGGGTTATGGAGAGAGAGTAGGTGGGCCAGATAAACTTGGGTGGGGGAGATGCAATTGGCCTACAGGCTGCATCTGGCCCACGGACTGCCAGTTGAACCACCTTGAATGTAGAGAAACCTTTGAGCAGCAAAGAGATCTGGGGATTCAGATGATCCATAAATATCGAAAATAGCTATATAGGTGGATATGGCTAAACAAAAGGGCAATATGGTGTTAGGTTTTATATCGAGAAGGATAGAATATAAAATTGATGTTCAATTTATACAGAAGCTTGGTAAGACCACATTTGGAGTATTGTGTCCATTTCTTGTCTCCACACTAAATGAAGGATATGGAAGTAGTGCAGTATAGGTTTATGAGGATGATACCAGGGCTGGCTGGTATCAGCTGGTGACTGATACCAGCAGGTACTTGGAACCATTTTTCCCACTTTACTCCTGTTACCCCTGCCAGACGTATTCATATTTAAGCTCCAGCACTACTCCTAAAACACTGGAATGCCTGAAAAAAATCCCCGCAGTGAAAGCCCAATACTGTATATTTTAAAATCCTGGTTTTACTTTAGGAACTTTAGTCCAGTCGTATTAAAATGTTCACATTGTTACATTGGAGTGAATGAAGAAGTGTATGTAACGGCTATGTAATGCTTGTGTGAATTATGATAGTGTGCAGTCTGCAGTTTGTACAAATCATTTATTCTTATTTTCAAAGCTCATTTCATTGCTGTCTGTTAGTCTTAATATTTATAATATACAGTAGAAGCCTGTTTATCCGTGACTCGATGAACCGGCACTTTCGTACAACCAGCACGCCAAAAAAAAGTCCCCATTCAATAAACTGAAACTTATCCAGAACAATAGCAGTGGAGCATTTGGAAATGCATAAATAATAACATAATAACAGAATATTGTATTGGTACTTATTGTTAAAACTACTCTCTTGCGCTTCTCACCTTTACTGGTAGGTGCTGCGCTTGAAGCCATGATGCTATGGTTGAGGTTTATAGTCCGGCGATCCTTTTAAAATGGAGCACGACAAGCGGGTGAAAAAAACGGAGCGCAACTTTAAAGCCATAGTAGCGGCAAGCCAATAACGCTAGCCTATAACCCACAGCGCAGCTGCAAGAGAGTAGTTTTAACAATAAGTACAATACAATATTCTGTTATTATCTGTTATTATTTAGTCTGGTGTGTATGGTGTGTGTTAAAAGAACCTTAATTTTTTGGGGGTGGGTTTTTGGCCACGGGCCGCCCGAATATCTGGCAGGTGCTTTAACCGGCATTGGCCAGGTCGTGCGGGTGCCGGATAAATGGCATTTTACTGTACAGTAGTTTACTGTTGCATTTTTAAAACAAAATTAGGATTTTCTTTTGGGTTAGTTGGGGGGGACACTGGGGCAAAGAGCTTCAAAAGTCTAAAACATAATTGTAGGTTGTACGTAGAACTACTGTCAGTTTAGGAAATATTAAATTGTATTGCTAATTGAGATCTTAAACATCAAGTGTGGGCTGCAAATGATATATCCTCTGCTCTGCCATACTGGTTTCTGTTTCATGTCCCAAGACTCCATTTAAAAAGAAGCCTAAAGCAATAAATAGAGTATATGAAATGTTATTGTTAGTTGAATAGCGTACTTGAATACAATTTATATTGTAGCTTTAAATTAATGAAATGCAGGTCAACGTTTTTTATAACAAAAATTATGTTGTTTGTTATAGCAACTCCCTTTGGTAGTTCTGAGTATGAAAGCTAGTTTGCTATTGATACTGTTTTATTTTATCATAGATTTCTTTTTTATAATTGGTGAACATTGCCTGAATATTGTTAAGGTTTAAATTGTACAGCTAGTGTTTCTTGGCAACACATTGTATTTTTTTTTAATTCCTGCCTTTTAATTTCCTTTGGCTTCTGTATTACACATGCAACAGGAAGTTAGCAGTTCTCAGAGCACGGAGATCATGCAGTTAGCATTGTACTGATAAGAAATAGGATCATTACTTAAAGCCACCACAACTGAAGAAGCGAGCCTCAATGGAACAAACTCCAATCTAAAATGTTGCGTTTTACAGCTTCAAAACCTGAATTTTCACTGGCCGAAAAGAAACACGAAATAAAGAAGCCCCAGCCAGATAGAGCTGAGCCCCTTTCTTCAAAGGCTGATGAAAAAGGTGAGAATTATGATTTAATTTGTTATGTAAAGGCATTTCTGTCCTGACTACAAACTTTTATTTTTTGACATTGAGTTGTCCAACAATTAATACCAAAACATCAAACGCTCTGTTCTGTAATTGGTATCTACAGTATTTTGGAATGTCAGCGATATATTGTTCATTCTGTAATAGGAGTCTTAAAACTTTCATTGTTGTGACTGTTCAAAACATGCTGGAAGTAATCAATTGAGCAACAAAAAATAAACTGCTTAGAAGTTATTGCAAGGAGAATCAAGTGTCTAATATGTTTAATTTGAGAAGGAAAGTTGAGAGACAGTGGAATTTCTGGCTTGTTAAATTGGTATTTCAATCTCCGGTTTTCCAGAAATATAATGATTCAGCTCACTTTGCATCTGTTTACCAAAAGCCAAACCTCTAATGGGTAGGGCAGTCTTAACTGAACAAACAACTGAACAGTAAATTGCAATGGTAGGCTTCATAGTTTTAATAATAAATAAGTAATCCTTGCATTTGTTATAGCCCCTTTCATATCTTCTAGACGTCTCAAAGTACTTCACAGAATATATAGTGTAGTGAATTGACTGTATATTTGTGGAGAAAACGTGGAAGCCAGTTGGGCGCAGCAGTGTCCCACAAAATGTCGTAGATTTAAATGGTCAATTTATTGATGTTTTTTTTTCTTGCGAGATTATTAAAAGGCATGTGGAGTAAGAAAACTTGCCCAAGGTTTCGCCCTGCTGGGAATCAAACCCAAGTCTCACTTGCGAGTGACTGAGCTACAGGACTCTATGTTTTAGGTGATTAAACTCCAGTAGTTCCCAAAAGCAAACTCGGAGATCCCCATGCTTTGCGTGTTGCCAACTTGCATCTAATACTTTCTGAGATTATGTCAACATAATGCGTACATCGTAGGAGAGAATGTATATTCCATTCCAAACAGGGAAATTTGCCAATATATGTGGAATATAAATTTGGTTTGGATATAACAATAAACCTTACATTTGGTAACACCTCTCAAAGCGCTTCACAAGATATACTGTAAATTGCGGTGACTGTTGTTTGCCTTTGTGATGCATGCGGCAGCCAATTTAATCAAAGTGTATCTAGCAAACAGCCATGACCAATTTTATCTGGGATATTTTTGGGCAGGACACCAAGAGAAACTCTTTTCTCTTTTCAAATAGTGCTGTGGGATTTTTACCATCCACTTGAACGATGGACAGTTTTTTGACGTGGCATTGACCTTTCTCTAGCAAATCTTTTAAAACATTTTGAGGAAGGATATCCAAATTGAAAGGGTGATGGTACGTACCTAGACTTAAAGAAAAACACTTCATAAAGTATCATATTGGAGATGAGATTCCTCCATAAACTAAAGTCCATAAGTATCAAAGGTTAGACATCAATTAGTAATTCAATAAAGGAAAGGAAGCGGAGGATGCTGGTTAAGGTATCTAGGTGGAAATGTGGTATGGGCCGAGAACCCGATATCAAACAATTGTACAAACAATTACATAAAAAGTGATGTCCCTCAAACAACCAGCCATGACAGATTAATCTGAAAGATGATTGACCAGGACGCAGAAGAAACATTCTCTTTTTTGAATTCTATAGCATCTTTGAAAATTAAGCAGAATCAGCAAGAACATCAATTTAATGTTTCATTTGAAGTACAGCACGACTGACAGTGCAGTGACTCCCTCGCACTACAATGGAGTCATCCTAAATTAGCTCAAGTTCCCATATAAGATTTGAAACTTCAACCTTTTGACCTGCATACAGGCTTTCTGCTAACAAAACCACACAGACACCTTTAGTGCATTTTGTGTTGATTTAATTCAAAAATAGCATCCAACCAAGTGAAAAAAAACACTTCCTGGCATGTGATTTACAATTCACTTTTTTTTTACATTGATTGGTGAAACTCCATTCAGTAAGGTTTTTTTTTAGAAGGAAATCAATTCACACCATCTCAATATATATACAACAGGCAGCACTGTCATCAACCTCAGCAACCAGTTGATCCTCAGCTTCTTCACATTCAGTCCTTGACCAAGGCTGCTTGTCTTCACCTTCATTAAATTCAGCCCCCACCCGATACACACCCCTATGACTTCAAATGCTGGCGAAATCTTTATACCTTTGTTATCTCCTACTTAGACTTTTCAAATGCACTGCACGTTGGTCTCCCTAGATTAAACCAATCATAATCTAATAATTCATAACGAACTCATGTGAAATAAACAATATGATAAACTGGTGCTGTCATGATTATGTGATGTGCCAAGAATGTATCAGGAAGTGGTATAATCATTGCAGTACAATATGGGAGGGGGTGGTGCTTGAAGTTTACCTTTACCAGAAATACTCTTTCCTGAAAGAAGGGAAAAGTTTGAGGGTTAGATTGTATAAAATATTATCGCTCTTGTGCCTACCCATTTTGCTTCTTAACAGTTTAAGGCCTGTATTATGAAATGGAGCAATGTCATTTTGTTTACTTAGGCTGATTTCAAAAGCGATATGGCCAGGAAATGGATTGTTTAGACTCAAATAAAATAACTTCAAAGATAAACTTTGAATCCATGCATATGCAATCCTTAATTTTTGTAGCATATTCTAATGTTCTCTTACAAAGGACAACATTTATACATTAGGATAAATATCTCTGTCCCATAGGGTTTCTATCTTCTGGAAATTGCAAAGTAGCCTAAAGAGATGAGATGTTCTGTCTTCCTAATTTCTCATGCCTATCCCCCAAATTTGGCTTACCCATGTCATCGATTCTTCCCTCCCACGTGTCATTGCCTAAAAAAGACCTCAGAAAATCTCTTGAACCATGCCATTAGTAATCTATCATTTTCTAATTTCCGACAACAGCGCTACATTGCATAGCTCAATTGGCTGAGTCAGAAGATTGTGGGATCAAGCGCATCCTGGGACTTTGAACTCATAGAATCTTGGTTGACACTGTAGTGCTGGAGATATGTTGTATTATAGGCGGTGCTGTGCCACCCGCCCCCCCTCCTCCCCCAGTAGTTCCTGGACTAGGTCTTCAGACAGATGAAGAGAATGGTATTCCAGAGAGTTAGGGTAGATATGCTGAAATCCTGACCATAGATGGTTGAGTAGGCAGGGTACATCAAGCAGACTAACTGAATGGAAGAAGCAGGTAGATTTGTAAGGTTGCAGAAGTTGGATGTTTCATGAACATGGAGTGATTTAAAAATGAGGATAACGATCTTGAATTTAATCCTATGGGTTTTGTAAAGTAAGTGGAGCCAGGTGAGGAAGGGGGTGATATGCTTGTGGAGTCTGGAGTAGGAACAGATACAAACTGCAGAGATCTGGATAGTCTGTAGCTTGTGTAGGGAATGAGTTGGGATCCCAGCGAGCAGAGAGTTGGCACCTGGAAGTGATGATCAGGAATTTGCAGATTGATGCTGTTGGCATCTGAGGTACGAAGTGCTAATAAGCAGCCAAGCAAGAGTCTATTGTTGACATTCAACTGTAGAAAATTACAATCCTCCAGTACTTAATGTCCAACAGGCAATCAGTCAGAACTTTCCTGGAAGTGGTCCTGGAATCGAGAATGGAGAATGAGAAATAGGGTTGGGTGTAATTTGCATACATGTGGAAATTAACCCCATGTTTGTGGATAACATGACTGAGCAGAACTATGTAGATATTAAAGTGTAGAGGTCTATGGAAACAAAATCTGTGGGCTTGTTGATCAGGAAAAATGCAATTAATTTAAAATGAAACTTGCTGAAAGATGCAAGTGTTTAATTGATTGATTACCAAATGAAACCATGCTATCTATCATATCTATTATGTGACACATTTAATGTTTGTAAATGCTTAACCATTTACATCTTGATATATTGCTTTTTCACTTCTTATGGCAAACATAAATCCAGCAAGTATAAATGATACACTTTACACATTTCTTCCCATTATGAGTGTTTGTCTGAATTTTAAGTTTGTAGCAATACTTTCAAGAGAAGTTTTGTGGGAAACAATACATATTAAAAGCCCTAATTCTGGAATAGCATTTTGTTTAAAAACAATTAGAATTAAAATTAGCATTGTTAGCAGAAAAGCCTTTAATTGATACCTTAACAAGTTAGATTCTTGAGGATTGCCACCAAACTGCAAAATACAGATCTTCCTATGTAGGTTTTCATCATTCAAATAGTTGCTCGAAGGAGATGTAGTATTCAAATTAGTGTCAGCAGCCAATATGAAAACATGTAGGATTAACAGTCAGGATTAACTAACAGATGGACTCCACTGAGACATTTGCGTGCTCATAAATGACAACATATTCTCTAATCTCTTCTGGCTTTTCATTGCTGACTGATTCTTCACAGCGGTCCTGCTGCTTCTTTGCTGATCAGTGAACATTTCAAATTGGAATAAAGGTGATAGGTACAATCAGGGCAGATTTATAAGGCAGCTTTTGAGTTCTAGTTTTCTTGTCAGTAATCAGAGAAGTAGATAGTTTCAGTGAAGCAGGTGAATGATAGGTATAGATAAATATTTTATGCAGAAGGAGGCCCGGCAATATAAACAGGATTGGTCCCATGAGATGAAAGGCAATGATTGTTAAAGAAGTTACAAAGAATTACATAGAATGTACAACACAGAAACAGGCTAATCGGTCTAACTGGTCTACCCGGCGTTTATGCTCCAATGAGCCAAGTTGAATTTAACCCTATATCGAATATCAGTTTACAACTTGAACCTGTTTAAAATGGCTGTGTCCACATATGGATGCATGCGTTACTGCATCTTAGCTTCCCCGAAACCTTCTATTTGTTTACTCCACTAACTACTTCAGTAGGTGAGAAAAATATTTCTAAGTTGATATGTATGTAGAATCTGCCTTATCCATGCATGTACAGTAAAAGCCCGTTTATTCGGCAACCTCTGGACCTGGCCAATGCCGGTTAAACGGCATGCCAGATATTTGAACGGCAAGTTGCCAAAAACCCAGCCCCCAAAATTAACTTTTTAAAAGAAAGTTATTAACAATAGACTAAATAATAACAGAATATTGTATGGATACTTAACCAATAAAGCAATAAATATTGATTACAGTCTATAAACACAGCACACAATCACAAAGCAAACTTCTACAATGATGGACAGAAGAGTTTTTTCCTCTTAAAGCGGTACAGTTTTTCCTCTTTTTTCTTTCTATTTTTCTCTTTCTCCTTTCCTTTCTCTCTCTTTCACACACACACTCAGTTAGTCTGGCATCTCAATGGTTCTAAAACCAACCCCCCTCCACTCCTCTCATTTTCCATCTAAATTAATCAGCACCCCCTCTTTCTCCCCTCCTCTCCCCCACCTCTCTCTCCCCCTCCCACTTCTCTCTCTTTCTCCCTCTTTCTCTTCCCCCCCCCCCCCCCCCCCCCCCCACCCTCTCTCTCCCTGCCTCTCTCCTTCTCCCACCCCACTAAAACAGTGATTAAACCACGATACAGTCAGGCTACACAGGTAATACGTAGTATCCGTCAGACAGAGGGAAAAAAAGAAAGCGGAAGCGATAGAAAGGGAGAGATGGAGAGGAAGGCGAGAGAGAAAAAGAAAAAGAGGGAGAGAAAAAGGAGAGGAAAAACCGACAGTGCCCCCTTTAAGATGAAAAACCGGAAGTACCGGCAGCATTCAGAACTAATCATACTGTACTCTCGTGCGACAATCGACTCATTAAATGCGCCATCGCGATTGTGCTGGATAAAATATTTTGGTTATTCAAATGAGGACTTTTTTGAGGTGCCGGTTATACGGAGGATACGGTTGATTGGGTCACGGACAAGTCTCTTCATTCATTTTAGATAGCTTCTACATTTAAATTTTTTTGCCATTGTAAATGGATTGATTCCCAAACTATCCTTGCAACTTGGATTGTTTAGTGAATAAAATGTATCGACTCTGGATAAATTAGGTCCGTGTATTTATGTGATCTCTCCATAGTGCAGCAAATGCTACTTCCTATCATATGTAGTTGTCAAATAAAAGCCAATGCTACTGCAATTCAAGCTCATGGAACATGGGACAATATGTGCTTATGTTAACATGGGTTACAAAGAGGTTATGTACGTTATGCGTTATGTACGACTTCCACTGCTACTATAAACATCAAAGTGGAGAAAATACCCACAAAATCCCCATAGCTATTATGATACCCACAAAACCTCCATATTTAAATAATGTTAGTGCATGCAAACTATTTATTTGCATTAGCTTCCTGACACAGGAAGTGAGTGCACTACTTTCTTCTGATTGTGTTATAAAATTCTGATCATATGCAAAAAATCAAATCAATTGAGATCACAGATTACAGTAAAAGTCTGTTTATCTGGAACCCGATCAACCGTAACTTCCATATAACCGGCATCACAAAAAAGGTCCGCATTCGACTAACCGGAATTTATCCGGAAAAATGCATTGAAATGTTTTTGTTGTTGCATTTACGGCCGAATATCTGGCACGCACTTTAACCGGCATTGGCCGGGTCCCAAGGGTGCCGGATAAACGGGCTTCTACTGTATTAGGTTAGTGTAAATTAATTGTTTTTTTTTAAAAAGTACTGTACAAAGCAATAGTTCAGTCAGAAAATGCAACTCACCTAAATAAAATAATTCACCCAATCTTCAGTCCCCTATATAATATTTTAAAAGGGAACAACATAGATAATTGAAAAAGAAATCTTAATGTGTGATGAATGAGTGGGAAAAGATTAAGCATTTAATGTAGAGAAAAATACGAAGGCACACGTGATGCCCTGATTCTATGGAAACAAATGGCCTGAATCTATGGAAACATTATATGACTCTTTGAAACACTAAATGGTACTATTATTATTTATTAAGAAAGTACACCCAGAATAATATGTTCAGATATGCCAATGCAGCAGGAAGCGCAAGCATGGTTCTATGAATATACAGAAGATAATTCAAAGCTGGATTGCCATACCAGGAAAGATTAGTAGAGGCTACGACACAGCTCATTTAAGAAACAGCTGGATACTATAATGGGAAGAGCTAACTTTTTATGATTCTATAAATGTGAATTTTTTTCCTACACAGATGATCACAAGCCTGTCAAAGCAGCTGCTCCAATGGTACCACCCAAAAAACCAATTATTCCATTGAAGGGTAACTTGAGGTCGGGAACTCCTCCCAAGCGACCAGAGAAACCTCTACTACCACCTCCTTTAGCCAAGTAAGATAATTATTTTACTTACAGGGCCATCATTATTTCTCAGAGGATCTGCATCATATCCTGAATGATAGAAAACACCTCCAAATGTTTTGCTTCAAAAAAGGTTTAAATGTATTTTTGACTGACTGCAAATGTAAGCCAAACAATTGTGAAGGATTGGACATGTTACATCTCCTTTTAGAAAGGGAAATATAATGGCAAAGGTATGGTAAACTGTGACAAACCTTAGGCAACTATCTCAAGTGTAATAATCACATTTTGTAGTGGAGGACTGTACTTTTTTCAGAGTTTTTTAACGTGTCCTGAACTTAATAATCCTTACATTTGATTGCATCTTCCAGACGTCTCAAAGCTCTTCACAGAATATATTGCAAAGTGAATTGACTGTATATTTCTGGGCAAAACTCAGCAGCCAGTTGCGCACAGCAGTGTCCCACAAACAGTTGTGCTTGAAATGACTAATTTATTATTGTTTTTAAAGTACTATTATTAGGCATGTGGAGTAAGGAAACTTGCCCAAGGTTTCACCCTGCCTGGAATTGAACCCAGGTGGCTCGCTTGCAAGGCAAGTGCTCTAACCACTGAGCTATATGAGTTCCACACACCACAACTTATTTAAAATGTAGAAGATTAAAGAAATTATGTTACAAAACAGCATTTTAAAAGACCAACAACAACTTTGATTTATATAGCGCCCTCGATGCCAGACAACATCTCAGAGCGCTTAAAGACCATAGTAAAGTGTAGGGTCCGGCGATATATTGGTTATATCCGATATAATTTTCATATCGATATGCCGATATTGGAATTTAAAATATATTGATATATCGAAAAATATTGGTATATCGTTTCCGGCGATATATCGGTATTATCGGTATAAAGCGATCTTTTGCCGGCATTGCAACCTCCTGGGCCTAGAGCATGGAATGCGCGTGCACATCCGAATGCGCGTGCACTGAACTACAAGACCCAGAATGCTCATCTCTATACAGAATGCACAGACAGAGGTGCAAGCCGCCATATTGTATTCGTAAGTCCTCGAATACAATATTCAGGTATACAAGGGGTTGGGGGAGAGGGAGGGAGAGATGGGGGAAGGAGAGGAAGGGAGAGACGGGGAGGGGAGAGGGAGGGAGACACGGAGGGGGGGGGGGAGAGGGAGGGAGAGACAGGGGGGGTAGAGGGAGGGAGAGACAGGGGGGGTAGAGGGAGGGAGAGACGGGGGGAGGGGAGAGGGAGGGAGGGAGAGACAGGGGTGGGAGGGAGAGACGGGGGTGGGGGAGAGATGGGGGGGTGGTGGAGGGAGGGAGGGACTGTGGGGGGAGAGGGAGGGAGAGACGGGGAAGGAGAGACGCCCGGGGGGAGAAGGAGGGAGAGACGTTGGGGATGTGATGATATAGGGTATATTAGATAGATACATAGAGATGTGGGGGGATGTGAGAGAGGAGAGAGACACAGAGACACAGACAGAGAGACACAGACAGAGAGAGAGATGGAGAGAGTGAGTGTGAGAGACACAGAGAGAGAGAGAGAGAGATTTACCTCCTGAAGAGATAGGCCCCGAATGCACGCGCACCTCCGAATGCGCGTGCACGCGCGCATGCGCAGTATAAAAAAACAGAAAATATCGATATATCGGTATACATCGATATGAGCCCATCGATATATCGAAATCGGAAAATTTCCATATCGACGGACCCTAGTAAAGAGTCATAGGAGTTGGTCATTTAGCACTTTTTATATTTATATGAAAGCAGATAATATATTCAAATATTTGATTGTATGGAGAATATAAGTAATATTTATGCATTCCTCTTAAATAGAGCAAATGGAGAGGTGCCTTATAATCGACCAAAGTCGGACATTGAGCCATCAATTCTTAGACCAAAACACGAGTTGGAAACATCACTTTTTCGACCAATATCGATGGGGAGTGCACTGACGGATAAAGCTCTTGAAATAGGTAAGAATATAAGTAGCTTTTGAATGTAAAATACAAGTAGCTTTTGAATGTATCAAATACTTAGTGATTGAAAGGAAAGCCTGGGCTGCTAGAAATCTGAAATCAAACCAGAAAGAATTGAAAATAGTCAGCAGGTCAATTGGCACCTAAAAGAGAAAGACAAGTTCATATTTTGGATGAGAGCATTCAGAACTGGAATGGCTGGGTTGGAGAAGTTGCTCTACAGGATAGAGAAAGGCAAGCCACATTAAATCAGGAAAACAAATACAATTTGGAGAAATGTAATCACAATAGCAGTTCTGGTGGTGGAGTGGATAGAGCTACAGTTCATAGACTGGGAGCTTACTGAAGGCTGGTATCTGTCCTGAAATTGCCCTTTACAACTCTAAATCTATGACCCCTTGTTCTACTGTCAAAGATACATCCTAAAGTAATGACTCAGTGTTAGTTTGTCAATTCCACTTAAATGCTATACACGTCTGCGATCTCTCATCTTCTCTTGACTAGATATTGATGTTCATTGTTCATTCTGTAATGAAACTTTGCAAAGCATTATTTTTGTCTGGTGGTAACTGTGTTTTGAGGAAACCAGTGCTGGCCATACATCTCTATTTTAAAATCTGACCTCGTTATAATGTTGGTTTGCTCTTGATTGTTTAACCTGCCACTTTAACAGTCATTTATTTTATTCTTGAATACTGCAGAGTATCTCCAATTGTCAGATTAGCTTTTGGGTTGAGAGTGGTATGTCTCGTCTGGCTTGAGGACCCCAGAGAGTGAATTGGGGTACTTCTGGAGTCCAACCAGCTAAAGCTACCTAGGTAGCCATTGATATTGCTGTCCAGCAAGCTTTCCTTTTACTTGTCCAGCTAGAACCACCCTACAGTTAGGACTTTGGCTTTCAGGGTTAACAGGAGCTGAGTGGCTGCCGCATGGACTGGTCGACCCTTCCAAATCCTACCGATGAGCTATGCTGGCTGTACTGTCATCAGTAGTGCTCTAGAATTTAGCAGACCCACCTGACTCAGCAACCAAACTACCGAGACTGCCACAGAGGGTTAGCTCAATTCCCACATTCCATCGCCAGGCATGTCACCTTGGAGCCAGTTCAGCTCCAAGGAGACCCCACTTACCGGTCTTACGGCTGGAGTGAACCGAAAAATGGTGTGGGGGATTGAGTTCGGTAAGCGACAGAAAGAGGCACTTGCTTTGCTCAACATGCAATTAATGCATCATCTGAATTAATGGCGGGTGCTCCATGTGGTCCATATTGTCCCAGAAGCTGTTTCTACACATTTGAATCCTTTGGGGTTTCAATTTTCTCCCTTGGTTCTCTCTTGCTGTTATTGGAAGGACATAAAGGTGCTATGTTTTGCATTTGCTTATACAGTAGGAAGTCGATAATCCGGCATGGTTGGGACCAAACACCTCCTGGATTTGGGAGTTTGTCGGTATTTAGAAACCAAACTCAGCCTAACATTGCATAACTTTACCAATGATATTTTATTTACCCGATATGGTTTTTATGTGTTATTTAATATGATTCACGTGTAAAAATATATAAAGAAATAAGTGTTAAAATACAATTTGAATTGTACAGTGTTTTTAATAACTTTTTTTTACTCACGAGAAGGCTAGCCTTTGAAATCTTGCCGGTTTTAGGGAGTTGCCGGCTTTTGGAATGTCGGCTTATCAACGTTCTATCCTATATCCTGTTCTGCTTCTTGTAGATTTATTTTGTCTTCTGTGTATCTTGTCCTCAACTCAATGGGTCACGTGTTCCTCCCCCCCTGCCCCCACACATACAAGCTTTGTAAGCGCTCTGAGATGCTACCCAGTGTGGAACGAGCAAGTTGTTGTAAATCCTACTTTGAAAAGCTTTTAATTTTCACGTTGATCTATTCGGAACATCATCTTTATGTTTACTTTAGCTAGACTGAAGAATTTATCTTGCAAACTGTGCCAACTTTTTAAAGAAATGGTTCCCATTTATGGTTGGTGGTTCTTTCCTTCTCATTCTCCATCGACAGTCTATGCTGAGATCTGATTCGTTCATTTCTGGATGGCAAATTTATGGCAATGTTATAATTCTGCCAATATTCTTCTGCTTTAAATTACAGAGTTAATAGTGATCTAAAATAAACCTGACAATTGAGTTAGTGTAGTAATTTGCTCTGCTCATCTAACTATTTTAGCACTTCACTGAAGCTAACCTTTGATCTACATGACACACAACAGGCGTTTGTTCCTGTGTATTTATTTGTCAGATCAGTACTCAAATATCGAATCTAGGGCAAAGTTTTAACTATAACTATAATTGAAAGCGTTTTTCTTGAGCTTTTGTTGCATTTTATAAGAAGAAATTCTGATTGATTGCTTGAAATGAATAATTATTTGTTTTGTTTCCAATGCAGATTTGATAGGTTTTGACGCTGTGGAATCTTCAAGTAACAAACTCTCCCACCTTACGGCGAGCAGGCCGAAGATGCCAAGGAGAAGGCCGCCTACTCATATTTTTGTCAGTCCTTCTGTGAGTCTTCCCTCCTGTTTTACACTAGTATACACCAGTACAAATACATGTGTGTGTGTGTGCTGGCTTTCCACATTTGAAAACAGTTTATCTGGGTTCTGTGATATCAGCAGCACTTTCTACTCATAGTGCCATGCACAGGAGTGATGTTACAGGACGTGGAGCCCTGTAGCTCTGTGGTTAGAGTACTCGTCTTACAAGCGAGAGACCTGGGTTCAGTTTCTGGCAGGGCGTAACCATGGGCAAGTTTCCTTACTGCACACATCTGATAGTGGGAACACTCTGTGCGTAATTGCTGCCGCGCTCCGCCCACAAATATAGTCAATTCACTTTACAGTAAATTCTGTGAAACGCTTTGAGACATATAGAAGACGTGAAAAGCACTATATCAAATGCCAGGATTATTATTATTATTACAATGTGTGTAAAGTGATGTCACCAGCGACACTGATTGTATGGTGCCTTGTACGTCCTCCTGACATGAAAGGCATGATACAAATATAATTTTGTTGTTATTGACCTGATACCTGGGAGCTGGCCCTTATTTCATGCTGCACTTGTAATGTCTGCACTTAGCTATTGGACTTCACTATAACAAGGTTGTCCTGTAAACCCACAAGCAGAAGAAAGAAAATGGGGTATAGTCTAGGAAACCAATCTAGGAATTTAAAGTACTAGAAAACAATATTCTGTCAGCACATAAACCTGACCATCAAAGATGCAAGGAGTTACTTAGGGCATTTAGAATTAGAATATTTTCCAACTTCTGGCAATCTCTATTGTATCTCTATTCTTAATCTCATTCTTTATAATCATGTAGAAAGATATGGATAAATAAGTTGGAAGCTGCTTTAGCCAAATGCCAGTTAACCCAAGACGTCAATTGTGTTCTAATGGTTAGGCATTAGAATCTTTTCCGATGTACCGACAGTGGTGTTTCCTGATAAGACAGCTGATCTAGTGATTTAAACATTTTCAATAAATTCATTTTTAAATGGCCGTTCTCAGAGGTAGTTTTCTTTCAATAACTTTCTTTCAATTTCTATCTTGATATTTAGGCTTTGGATGAAAGTCATTCGAACAGAAATTCCAAAGTGATTGAAGAGGAAGAAGAAGAAGTAAAAGAGGAAGAAGAACAAACCAAACCAAAGCCATCCACCATCATTAAAAAGGTATGAAACAAATACAAAAGTTGCTGGGGAAACTCAGCAGGTCAGGCAGCATCCATGGAGAAAGGAAAAAGAGTCAACGTTTCAGGTTTACAACCCTTTGTCAGAACAGGGGCTTGTTTGAAGGAAGAGGTTTCTTAAGTACATTAAAGGGGGAGAGGCAGGACATGGAAGACAAAGGAGACAAAGAAGACAAAAGAAAAGGAAAAAAGAGTGTGTTAACTGATTCCTGAGAAGGAATATGTGTTAACGACTTCAGTGGGAGAAACAGAAGGGGGTGGGTTTAAATGAAACTGGGGAGAAGAGGTGTTTAGTGGTGATAGAACAAACAAATCACTAGAGAGGCAAGGGATGTCCGGAGTTATGATTGTGATGGGGGGAGGTGGGGGGAAACTCCTATGGCCTGAAATGGCTGAAATCAATATTGAGGCCAGACGGCTGTCGTGTCCCCAGTAAATAGATGAGGTGCTGTTCCTCAAGCTTTCGCTGTGGGTCACTGGAACAGCGCAGGAGACCATGGATCGAAAGATCAACCTCTGAATGTGAGCGCAAGTTGAAATGGAGGGAGACTGGAAGATCAGGGTTGACCTTCCGTACACAACAAAGATGCTCTGCAAATCGGTCTCCCAATTTGCACTTAGTCTCCCCAATGTAGAGGAGACCACACCGTGAGCAGCGGATGCAGTATACTACATTGATGGTAGTACACGTGAACCGCTGTCTCACATGGAAGCTGTGTTTTGGTCCCTGGAGAGTGGTTTGGGTGGAGGTGAAAGGGCAGGTATTACATCTTCTGCGCTGACACGGGAAGGTGCCAGAGGAAGGAGAGCAGCGGGTGCTGACAGCGGAATGGACAAAAGAATCCAGGAGGGAACAGTCCCTTCGGAATGTGGAGAGGAGGGAAATATATCCTTGGTGGATGGGTCACGTTGCAGGTGACAGAAGTTTCTACGGATGATGTGGTGAATAGTGAGGCTGGTAGGGTGGTAAGTGAGGAGCAAGGGGACCCAATCATGATTCCGCGATGGGGGGGAAGGGGTGAGGGTGGAGGTGTGGGAAATCGGACGGACACGGTCAAGGTCCTTTGCTACCATGGTTGGTGGGAATCCTCGGTCGAGGAAAAATGCAGACATCTCAGTTGCTCTGGTATGAAATGTTGCATCGTCAGAGCAGATGCGGTGGAGGCAGAGGAACTGGGAAAAGGGGATGCATCTTTGCAAGAGGTCGGGTGGGATGAGGTGTAGTGAAGGTAGCTGTGGGAGTTAGCGGATTTGTAAAATATGTCTGTGGACAGGCAGTTGCCTGATGTAGAGATGGTGAAGTTGAGGAAGGGAAGTGTCAGAGATGGTCCATGTAAATTTTATGGAGGTGTGGAAGATGGAGGCAAAGTTTACAAATGCCTCTAGCTCACTGCGAGAGCAGGAGGTAGCCCCGACACAGTCATCAATGTACCCGAGGAACAGGTCAGGGAGCAGGCCTGAGAGGACCAGAACAAGGAGTGTTCCAGGTGGCCAACAAACAGGCGGCTTAGCTGGGATCCATGCGGGTTCCCATAGCGACGCCTTTTACCTGGAGGAAGTGGTTGGAGTTAAAAGTGAAGTTGTTCAATGTCAGAACAAATTCAGCCAGGCGGAGAAAGCTGGTGGTGGATGGAGGTGTAGAGGGACTGAACGTCCATTGTGAAAAGGAGACGTTCAGAACCGTGGAACCGGTATGGTTTGTTATCTCCTAAGTAAATCTCTGACTTTTGTGGATTAAGCTCCATGTTGGGACTTCAAACATATAGTGGAAGGTAACCATCCAGTGCAGTGCTTAGGGAATACAGCATTGTTGAAGGTATGTACAATCCCTTAGGTGAGATGATAAACCAGGTTTCTGTCTGCCTGTTCAGATGAATGTTGAATATCCCGCTGTACTATTTGAGAAGAGGGAAGAGATTCTATGGGGTCGTGGCCAAGAGTCCCATTAATAAAATGTGTCATTCACTTCATGGTTCATGTTTTCTGTCAGGTGAAGTTACAGAATCAGTAGTGGAATAACTGGCTTGTATTTGTTAGAAAATAAAATTCTGCTTTTTATTTTAAAAAATTTAGGCATTGGGCGAGAGTCACTTGGAAAAAAGTTCTGAAGTGAAAGAAGAAGAAACTGCCAAACCAAAGCCTATTGTCAAAAAGGTCTGAATTCTTTATTATTTTATGTAAATGGTGGTTATCCAGCTTTCTATGTTCCCATTATCAGTTAATCAACAGATGTTTTACTTTTGGACCTTTCTCAGCATAAAGTTGGGTATTACTTTACCCATATGTGCTGAGCAATTCTATGACATCTTTAATATACACCTGAACAGGCAGGCTATTGTACAGTAAAACTCACATAATTTGTATCAGAGCAACGCATTTAATATGACTTACACAAAGACCAAGTTTCAGGCAAACTATAAATTGTGGAATAACAGATTTCAACAATAATCTACACAGCACATGTGTAATTCAGCCGGTAAAGTGAGCAAGCGATGTAGGGGCAATACTACATTTCCCGTAATTCAGTACTTGGCTCCTGTCAGTACCATCTCACCTCAGGTGCTGACAGCATCAGTGTTCATGGATGCACTCTCCTTAGATCCAGTACCCAACATTGGTGTTTTGTTTGACTCTCAACTTCCCCTGAAAACCCACATTAATGTCATCACCTGTTCTGTCTACCCCACCTCCGCCAACTCGGCCACCACCTCTCCCCTCAGGCAATGGGGACTGTCATCCATGCATTCGTAATATCCGTTCAGTGGGCTTTGTTGTTGTTTTGTTCTCTCCCGCACAATATTCTGGGATCTGATCACCCCCCAACCTGGCTGAACTTCACTGGCTCCCATTCCTCTCTTTTAAAGCTCTGAATGGCTTACTGCTCCTGACCTCAGTGAACTACTAAAACCATACTAACCCATACTAACATGAAGGGTGCATATAACTGCAAGTTATTGTTCTTATAAATGTAACATTTGTAAGTAATGCTGCAGCAAACATGCTCAGTCATGTAAAATCACAGAATTAGTATTGTTGTGAATGACTTGTACTTCTCAAAAAATTATGTTTCCTTATAAAACTCCTGTTCTTGTTTTTCAGTCTTTGGCAGAGAGTCATTTGGACCAACCTTCTAAAGTGATTGAAGTAGAAGAAACTGCCAAACCAAAGCTGCCCAACAGTATTAAAAAGGTACAGTTTGTTTAAGAGCTCTGAGAAATTACCTTGGATGAAGGGCACTATGTAAATGCAAGTTGTTGTTATTTGTTACATCATGTTTTAACACTTCTGCAGTTTCCCACTTTCCATAGTCTGCTAATAGAAAATCGTAAATAACTAATTTTATCTGTGTCATTTTTACATTTGTGGCCTAGTCCTGTGTTAGCATTTTTACAATTCAGTGCAAAGGAGTGGGAATCCTGGGTGATCTGTGTGTGTGGGTGGGGGGGGGCAAAGAAAGAGGCAGGTGAATGCATATATCTTTCTGGCTGCAAAGTAGCTTGGTCTAATGATGCATGTGTCAGTCTGGCTCTGTTGATAACTTTGATAACACTGTTGCCTGAGTCAGAAGGCCCAGCTCCTTGGAACACCCTCCTGACATGGAAGGCACTGTACAAATGTAACATTGTGGATTCAAGACCCACTTTGGACTTTGAACCCATATAGTCTAGAGATCTAGACTGACACTCCAATTCAGTGAATTATTGGAGGTGTTGACTTTCGGGTGAGACATTAAACAGAGGTCCTGCTTGCCTGTTCAAATTAACCCTAATCCTTTAAAGCTCCCATGGTTTTATTGACAAAAGGTAAAGAGTTTCTCCTTAATCCTCCAGATAAAATTGGTCATTCATGACTGTTTGTGGGATATTGCTGTGCGTATATTGGCTGCTGATTAACTTACAAATGCAGTTACTACACTTTTAATTTCTTTGGTGCTTTGAGATGTCCTCCTCACATGAAAGGTGCTGATGAGTTGCAATCATTATTTTATTATTCCTTTAATTTAATGCCGAATAAAAATGTATGAGCAGAGTAATATATTTTAGGGGTCATCGGATGTATCTGGGAGATGTAGTTGGGCAATATAATAACATTGTTTTCTCTTTTGTTCCAGCCATCACTGAAACAAAATGTTGGCTCACTGAATGCTGTTGAGGTAAAAGATGCAGTTGAAGTGGAGGATGAGAACAGAGGCGCATTAGAAGATATTAAGGCACAAATCACTGACCTGGTGTCTATTGTTGAGCAGCTCAAGTCCCAGCACAAGTAATCTATTTTAGATTTGTATGATTTTTGAACTGTAGTTCCAAGTGTTTTTAATATACCCCAATATAATTTACTCACACTTAAATTAGGAGGTTAAACTTTCACTTTCTCTACTTAGAAAATTTTCATGTTAATATTCAGCTTAATGTTATCTGGCACATCCTGCAACTCCTTTCCATCTTCACCACTAACCACTAGAACTCTCTGCCTCAATCCCTCTGTCTCACCCCTCTTTATCTTTAGATTCCACCTTTAGACCTCCCTCTTTGTCTGTGCCTCTGGAACCTCCCCTTTCTCCCTTGCTCAGTATCTAATCCCATCACTGTGCAGCACTTCAACACTCAGTGAAGAATATAAATGCAAATTATCAATGTATCTGTTATCCCGTTATTCATTTCAAAATGTTTTGACATATTGACAAGATAAACAAACAGATCTGCCATATTTTTTGAATCCCTTTATATTTCCTGGTAATTTTTCCCTTAAATTGTTTTTCTTTCTGTTTTTCTTGTATTTTGTTTGGGCACCTCGGTCTGATAAATGCAGAAACCCAAGAACTTTAGAGCATCCAAACCAGACTGAAAGTTCTATGAATACCACCTACACATGGAGATTCCTGGAATGAATGGGAATAATCTTCCCATTTTCCTTGTTATCACCTCCAGTCTCTTATGTTCCACCATCCTCTTTGCACCTGTGAATTTGCTTTTTTAAAAGATTATATAATAACCAGATGCTCTTTTCTGAATATGACTAACTCTTCATAGTGCTTTTACTGACATTTGATAACATTGTGTAGATAATTTTCATTACTCAGATTATTTTATTTGCTTCTTATGCCTACCGAATGTCTGTAATTCAAAGATTTAAAGCTAACATTTGATGTATTACCTACAGGAAAGAACTTAATGATTTGAGGAATGATTTGGAGGATGAAAAGAAGAAACGTACTGCCTTACAGGTAAAACATTTGGGAAAATACACAATCTAAAACCTGCTACTGTATGCAGCTCTATGTAATGAGGTTATGCTTAAATTCGAATGGTGATGGTGTGTATCAAAGGAGCTACAGACTCTCCCTGTTGAAACTCCTGTTTCAGATTCCTCACCAATTTATTATCAATATGTATATTTCAAAATGTATATTCACCATGTCTTGCTAAGTTAATTTAACAAATAACTGACTAACCTTTGCACTGCAAAAGTTTTTTTCCATGCTCTACTAGTTTTTGAAAAAACATCCCGTCCTCCAGACATAGAATGTAATTTTGTTGTTGTTATCATTTTATATTACTGTATTTAGTATTTTGTTTCCTTCCTCCAGGTATCCTAGCCCCCCCAACCCTCCTCTCTCTCTCTCTATGTCTCACACATATCACTCACATCACATCATGCACCATCACAGATACATATCACACACAAAGCCACCCCTTTTGTTCTCTCTCTCTCACTCACCAAGTGCCAGCGCTTCCCTCTCTGCTACACAAAGTGGAAAGATTTTTGCTCTAGTTTTTGCTTCTTATTTTGAACAGCCTTTTACTCTCTCCCAGTGCCGCCCTTCTCTCTTTCCAACATTGTGCCATCCCTAATCATACATTGTGTGTGTATTTCTGTATCTCCTCACAGTGCTAGCCATTTTTTCCCCTATACATATTATTAGGCCTAAAGCATTTATTAATTTTTTTTGTCAGCCAGTGTCTGACCCGTGCGGAAACCCATTATCATGCTTAAGAGTCTCCAAACCAAGCTGAGATTTCAATGTTTCCCACCCACACACTATTTATTAAATGCTACATCAGATCTGTGGGAATACACACACTGAAATGTTCTGCTGCTGGGTACAATGCAATTTTTGCAGTGAGTCGATAATGAATTACATTTACATTAAGAATATACGCATGCGCAATTATTAATAATCCTTGCATTTGATATAGCACCTTATCACAAGGTGATGTACAGAGTACATTTGACTCACGTCTTCGAGACATTTCAAAGAATATACTGTAAAGTGTAGTGATGTACGTTTTGTGAGCGAAACTCGGCAGCTAATCACACACAGCAATGTTCCACAAACAGTCATGGATTGAAGTGACCAATTTTATTATTTTTTGGGGGGGAGGAATTATTACTCCTGCATAAGCGATCTGCCGATCAACTAACAACCGGATTCCTACTTACTGCTAGGAAGATTATCTCCACAAAATCTCAGTGACTATGTTGCCTTTTGTTCCATTTTGCCCATGAGGTAGTCTACAGATATGTGGTTGCTTGTTTGTAGTGAAAAACAATTTTAATAAGATCATATTTCTGAATTTTGTGCTAGTTTTTACTTTTAACTTGGATCCATTTACTTTGCTATTTCTGTATTCTGAATATTCCTCCAGTGTATCAGCATTGCCAGATTCCAAAGCTCATCTTGGAAACTATAGGCGCCTGACAATTACACAAAACCCTGAAATGCTGTACACTTAATTCACTGCTGATTTAAGAATACCATGAAAATACAATACTTTAACTTGGTCCTCACCTCTGCTGAGGCCATTCTTTAGTTTTCATCTCCTGGAAAGTGTAAAACCACTACCTCCTGTGAGATCAGTAGCGTCAAAATCTCATTCAGTTCTAAAGTTGGCATCAAACACTGTTATTTTCCATTGAGAGAAGGTGCTAATAATTGCATTCAATACAGTGCTGTGTGTGAATGCAGCTGTGTTTTGTTTGTCCTTCAGGTCTTCTCTTTTAAGAGCCTTTCCTCTGGTCCCTGACCAAGTTTGCCTTCTTCTCCTCTACATTATTATCAGTTTCCATCCCAACACAGCCAAAAACTTCACCCACATGTTCATCATCTCTAGGCTTGATTCAGACAAAGCCCTCCTTTCTGATCCTTCCAAGTTCAACTTTTGACAAACTGCAGATATTCAGAGCTTCGCAGTCCACAGTCTTTCCCACACCAAGCTTTGCGTGCTAGTCATGCTTTACTGGCTCGCTATTCCCCAGTGGCTTTTAAAAAAAAAAAAAAAATTCTTTTAAATGCTTTCACACCCTTGCTTCAGCTTCTATTATCTCCCACAGACCCACTCCGTGTCCAATTTCTCAATCTGAAAGACAATGTATAGAAGAGCATGCCAAATATGCAGAGGCCAGTACCATCAATACAATATTTGTTAGCTTTATTGATGCACCTTAACATTTGTCAGATGATTTCTAATCATGAACTCGATTTGACTATTCTGTGGAACATTGCTTTTGTCACATTACTTCTAATATTTAATTCCAAAGTGAGTAGTTACTGAGTCTGCCTTGATTTGTTACAGCTGGAGATAGACAAACTGAAGAAAGCTGTTCAATCTACGTGAGTCAAGTATATGCTGAAGATCTCATATGCTGTGTGGGACCATTTAACTAAAACTCCATTGTTGCCAGTGACCTGGAAGAACAGTACTTTTGAGCATCTTTTCCCTTTATTCTAATTGTTTATTTGAAACTCTCAGATTATGATGTACTGATATCTTTGTAGAGATGGGTATAATCAATTGATGTAAATTTCTTGCCAATAAGAATGAATGAGGCCTTATTTACTACTGTGCTGGACTCGCAGAAAACACATTTGTGATCAGAGTTTTGGAGTTTGCTCAATGTACTACTGAATCTGTATAAAGGGGTAAGATGTTTAATGATTTTTTTAATTATGAAGATGTAGTTTAATTTTTTATGAATCTATACAATGATTATAGTCATGCAAAAACATATAAAATTAACATATTCTGCTAAATGGGAAAAAGAGCCTGATAGATACTAGTTTTTCTCTTGACAGAAAGGGAGGTTAATTTGCTGTATACAATTTTATTTTAGCTTTCCTACCCAGGGTTAACACTATTGTGCCTGAATGAAGTTTGCAGATGCAAGTATTAAATTAATATAAAGTAGTAAAAGGGCAGAGAAGTGTAGACTATGGACCAATTGCATGTGCACAATGAATCTACTTTCGTAAGAGGGTTCTGTTATTGATATGCTCATTTACACATTACCTCTAAAAAAGGGAGTTCATGGCTCTTACAGGTGTTTGAGGGTCTGAGGAAAATGTGCAAGCACCAGTTCTATCTTGATGTCTGTGTTAGTTTGATTAATAGAATCCGTTATTTTCTGTCTTGCCTGTGGCCTGTCTTTCTGTTGATTTAATATCTCAGAAGATGTACAATTAAAAACCTACATTGTTGAGCTGCTCACAATTCTGAGGGAGAAAAAATATGCTTTGGTTAGCATTTAGGCAGGCAAGTATTTTTTTAAAATTTCTCTTGAGCTTCTGGCTCCTGATGAGGTTAAAACCAAGTGCTATTGAAGACTGATTTTTACCAGTTCTTTGCTGCAATAAAACCCGTGATAAATGAACAGGAATGACAATCAATTAAATATGAAAGTCATTGTTACATTCTTTTTTTTCCTCATCTTTCTGCATAGTAAAACAATGACAAAATGCTGCGCATTGGCGGGTAAGGTTCTCACCTTGCCTTAGCTATTCATACTATTCCACATCCTGTAAATCATAAGTTTTTATTTTTAGTGTTTATCTAAAGGAAATTTTGACTAATGCATTCTTTTTATAATCTATGGTAAATACCTTTGCAATCAAGGAATTGTTCACAACTTGTTTACCAGTACTGTATGAGACGCATGCTTATTTTAAGTTTATTTTAACATCCAAATAAAAATCATTTGATAAAATCCTTTTCTTTTAGCTTTCAATTTTATTTCTGAAGGATTACTTTTTAATATAATTCACAACAACCTATATTCAGTTAGAAAATTAACAGCCCTGAACTTGAGAGTGGATCCAGTGGTTGATTTAGGGATCATCAGCTTATATAAGGTAGTTAGTCCACTGCTTGTACATAATATCACCAAAAACAACATTAAGACGAGGAATACAAGAGGAGCAGGGATACAACAACAAAAACAAAATTACATTGATAGAGTGCCTTTCACGTCGGGAGGATAAACACTGAGATACACAGGGACATGAATGGAATCATGATATAGTAGTGTTTCCGCTGAGTTATGCAGTGATTAGAGAATTAAATGGTCAATTTGACAGTGGAAAGAATTGGGTCAGGCATCAAGCTCTGGTAGTTGTTGGACAGTACAGTAGAAGCCCGTTTATCCGGCACCCGCGGGACCTGGCCAATGCCGGTTAAATCGCCTGCCGGATATTCGGGCAGCCCGCGGGCGAAAACCCACTTCAAAAAAATTAAAGTTCTTTTAACACACCATACACACCAGACTAAATAATAACAGATGATAACAGAATACTATATTGGTATTTATTGTTAAAACTACTCTTGCGCTTCTCACCTTTACTGATTGAGGTTTACAGTCCAGCGATTCTTTTTTAAATGGAGCCAAGCGGGTGAAAAAAATGGCACCGCGATTTTAAAGTCGCGCGACTATACTAGCTGTAAGCCGAAGCCCGAGACTACTAGCGGCAAACCAAAATACTGCACCTGCATGACAACGTGGGTTATCGGCTAGCGTTATCTTTAAAGTCATATGCGCTCTTTTTTTCACCTGCTTGGCAAGCTCCATTTTAAAAAGAATGGCTGGACTATAAACCTCAACCGCAGCATCATGGCTTCAAGCGCAGCATCTATCAGCGAAGGTAAAAAGCGCAGGAGAGTAGTTTTAACAATAAGTGCCAATACAATATTCTGTTATTATTTATGCATTTACAAATGCTCCACTGCTATTGTTCCGGATAAGTTCCAGTTTATTGAATGGGGACTGTTTTTTTGGTGTGCCGGTTATACGGAAGGGCCGGTGCATCGAGTCACGGATAAATGGGCTTCTACTGTACATGGTAACTTTGACCTGGTTGAAAATAATAATAACTAGAATCCTTGCATTTGATCTGTAGCCCAGTGGCTAGAGAACCTAGTTCAATTCCTGGTAGGGACAAAACCTTCGGCAAATTTCTTTACTCCACACAGCTGATGATAATCCCTAAAAACAATTGGTCACTTCAATCCACAACTGTTTGTGGGACACTCCTATGCACAATTGGTTGCTGCATTTCACCTGCAAATATACAGTCAATTCACTTTACAGTATATTCTGTGAAGCGCTTTGAGACATTTGCAGGATGTGAAAAGCGCTTTATCAAATGCAAGGATTATTATAAAGCACCTGATAATATCATCAAGATATATCAAACCGTTTCACGGGATATACTATAAAGTGAATTGACTATAATTTGTGGGTGGAATAGTCTTAAGTGTAGTCTACATGAGTGGCTCAATGACCTGCCTAGAGGGCCTCTAATAGCAATTCGTGAGTGAGTGTGTACTTATCTGATATAGCTCTGCAGGCCAAAGATTAACACTGCATAGAGCAAATGATACAGGACACAAACCCTGTAACTGAGCCCTTTCAGTTATTGTTTTTATACCAATGTACAAATTATTTGAACCAGATTATTAAACTGACTGGAAGAGAAACAGTGGTAGTACATGTCAGACAAACAGAAAATGTGCCGGTAGCACAAATAGAGACAGTGGGGTAACATAGTGCCTTCTAGAGGCAGACACGTGTGATATATGTAGTCCAGTGGCAGAAGTAATTGAAGAACAGCATCATCTGGTGGTTAGTTTTGAACTGGATCTATCACACATACACCTGTTGTTTTAGAAAACATAAAATCACAATTATTTGCTTCAGCTACTCAACCGTGTGAACAATGAAAGGCTGCGGATTTATTGCAAAACTATCCCACTTTGAGTCCAGGATTCCAGCGCTTTGATTGACCTCCCGACATGACAGGCGCTAGACAAATGTAATTTTGTTGTTGTAATTTGATGTTGTTGCTGGCTAAATGTGGAACATTGACCATAGCAGAAGATGGATCTGGATAACAGGCGTTTTTAACGTCGGTGCAATCGGTGCAATGCACCAACGGGCCCCTCATATTGCGGCTCCTAAAGTAATGGGAGCCTCATTTTCAAGGTCATTCACGGCCTTGCCCCCGTCTATCTCTCTGACCTACTGTCTCCCTATCAGCCGCCCGCACCCTCCGTTCAGCAGACTCAGGCCTGCTCCGCGTCCACCGACCTAACCGCCCAACCATCGGCGCTCTGCTCCCACACTGTGGAACTCCATCCCGCAGCCCCTCAGCCTCGCTTCCTCCCTTTCCTCCTTCAAGGACGGTCTCAAGACCTTCCTCTTCAACCGCGCCATTGGCTGCCCCACTAACTCTTCCCCCTCTCCCACTCTCCTTCCCCTTCCCCCTACTTCGACCCTCCCCCCCCACCCCGCTCAGGTCAACACCAGACTGTTCAGCGCTTTGGGACATCCTCCCGACGTGAAAGGCGCTTTATAAGAGCAATTTTGTTGTTGTAATGCAAAAAATCATCGAAATGGGAGGATTTGAGTGTGCTGTGTCTATGCAATTATTAAACTTACCGTCAGTGACAGGCCCCGTAAGAAAACTGTACCGAGTAGTTTGAAGTCTTAAAACGCCTCTGCTGGTTCAGCAACACTGAACACTAGTAAGTGTAGCTCCTTCTGGTGGGTCAAACATGCCATTATGGCGCTATCTTGTGGCAAAAGGATGCCACCACAATTGATTATTCATAGTCTCTTGTATGTTGGGAACGTGTCTCGTAACACTCACTCAGAACCTAAACTTAGTTAGGGAAGGTGACTGACTGTCAAGGTGTAGAGAGACACATATAATAAGAGAAGTGATTTACAATGATAAGAGAAGAAGAAGAATCCTTGATTTTGATATAGCGCTTTCCATGTCTTCTAGACGTCTCAAAGCGCTTCACAGAATATACTGTAAAGTGAATTGACTATATCTGTGGGCAAAACACGGCAGTCAATTCTACACAGAAGTGTCCCACAAACAGTTTTTGTTCATTTATGTTCATCACACAGTAAAGAATGGTACAGCACTGTATACAACATACATTTATATCGAGCTTCACATCTGGGGGCTCACCAAAGACACTTGAGACAGGTGAGATGGAGTTGGGAGCTAAGGGGTTTAGGGAGGGAACAGATGACTGAAAACGCAGTTCACCTTGGGACATACCTTGATTGAGATGAAAGAGGGAGAGCCTGAGTCAGAGGGACTCTGGGATGGAGTTCCAGAGAGTAAGTCGAATTCTGGAACTATCTGTAATGTGATAGAGCACAAACTGTGATTTTTACATGCTTCATTGCTGAGTGAAAAGAAAATGTTTTAACAATGTCCTGTCTCCCACAGGCAGTTCTTCATGCTTCTGACCTAACAGAAAGTGTAAAAGCATTATCTCCTGGGAGACCCAATACAGTGCCAAATCGCATCTTACTTAACAGTGGCAGACTTGGTCTATAGTGGTGACTTCATCATAGAGCACTGTAGTGCATGAAAAATAAATGAGGGAAAGTGCTAATGGCTACAATCAAATCAATGCTTAGGACAGCTGTGTTAGACTTTTTTTATTTTGCAGGTGGAAGAAGCAAAGCAATATTATTTGTGTAAATCTTCGCTGCAGTAATGCATTTAGCTAGAAACCATGTCATATACAGACAATGTAACTGTTCAGATGCTACAACTAAACTGTTTAACCTTTAAACTACTTTGAAGTATTTTTTCTTCATTGTGAGAAGACTTTCCATTTGGGGGAATTGTTATTTGAATATGATAGTATCAACTGTCTGGCTGGAGACATCTCATTACAGCAAACTCGCAGGCATTGCACATTTTGAGAAAACTATTATTAATAATATGAAATTTATGAGGACCTTCTGTATCTTTTAAATAAAATAAACGAGGAACTGCAACGATTGATCATTAATATGATCTGCATAACACACCAAGTAAGAGTTTTGAGTTTCCCTGAGCAAACTAGACCCAAACTGAAAAAGAGGACCAAAGATAACAGTGCTTGAGCACTACAATACAACAACAACAACTTTGATTTATATAGCGCCCTCCAAGCAGGACGGTGTCTCAGAGCGCTTCACAATAACGGATCCCGAGCCAGAGGCAGGGGGAGAATGGTGACCAAAGGCGCGGTCAAAGAGGAAGGTCTTTAGCTGAGACTTGAAATTTGGAAGAGAGGGGGCGAGGCAAAGGGAATGAGGAAGGGAGTTCCAGAGCCTCGGGGCATAGTGGCTGAAGGCACGGCCGCCGAGGGTGGAGCGGAGGATTCGGGGGACCTGGAGGAGGCCAGACCCGGTGGAGCGAAGGTAAAGGGTGCTGGTTTGAGGAGAGAGGAGGTTGGAGTGGTAGGGGGGGTGCAGAGGAGTGGAGGGATTTGAAAACAAGGGTGAGGATCTTGAAATCGATCCTCTCCGGGATAGGGAGCCAGTGAAGTCTGGCAAGGACTGGGGTAATGGGGGAGCGATAATACAACAACAACAACAGTAAAATTACATTTTTAGAGTGCCTTTCACGTGGGGAGGATGTCCCGACAAAAATATAATAAGTATGCATGAGTGTGTGAAGAAAAAAATGATGGCACTGTACAATTGGTTGCTGTGTTTTGCACACAGAAGAAGTGAAAAGTTATTGCACAACCAGCACTATTTATAAAATGCTTGTTAGTTTTGTCAGATGATTTCTCTGCATGAACAGGGTTTAACTGTTCTCTGGAGCATTGCTTTTGTTAAATCTAACCTTGCATTACACAAGCGCCTTGGGACATCCTCCTGACGAAAGTTGATCCATAAATACAATTTTGTTGTTGTTGCATTACTAATCAATGGTTATGTCGTGGATTGAAATTACCAATTTTTTTTTGAGGGACTATTATCAAAATGAGTAAGGAAACTTGCCCAAGGTTTCACTCTGCCTGGAATTGAACTCGGGTCTCTCATTTGCAAAACAAGTGCTCTAACCACTGAGCTACAGACTCCAGGTAATAATCCATCAAGTTAAAAAATAAGAATTTGGTCACTCAATTCATGGGTGTTTGTGGGACACTGATGTGCACAATTGGCTGTAATATGTTGCCCGCAAAATATACAGTATATTCTGTGAAGTGCTTTGAGACGTCTCGAAGATGTGATATATCAAATGCAAGGATTATTATGATTGTAGATATGGTCAATACTTCAGCTATTACTGTAAATGGATTGGTATCTAGTGGTAAAGTATCTGTCAGATGTCTATAGCATTATTGACAATGATGATATTGTTTGGATTTTATTGAAAATCTTCGACTTCAGTTTTAAAAATATTTCTGGGTCAGTGGAAAGGTTTTGAAGGGGACAAACGGAATAAACACCATATGTGCTTCAATTTGAATTATTGATATTATTATTTCCAGTAGTAATCTTTGTTATATACTCACTGATATTGTGTCAGACTTTTTTTTAAAAGAACCAAATTGGTACAGCTGCTTGAGGACATCTGACTAAAATTCATCAACTTTGGGTCATGAATGAATACATGTTATTATTCTTGGCTTTCATGAATAGAACAAAAATTGAATTGTGTGTGTCAGAAAGTTTATTCAAAATCTTCTGATCTGAGTAGTGTATGATTTTCAAATAGGGGGAAAAAAACTACAGTCGGCTAATTGGAATAATAGATATAAAAGACCCAAGCTTTTGTTTGCATATTTTCACATCCACAAAATCCCAATTTTTCAAACATTATTTGGTAAGTGATCATTAAAAATACCCAAGCCAACATGGTGGCATTCTCTACCACCATCAGGCACTATGTACCAGAATCAGTATTCATATTGACCAAAAATGGGTTCTCTTTTTTCTCCTGGTAGAGATACACTGAGCCCCTGTGCAGAATAAGTTTGGAATGTTAATTGCAATGCACTTTTACTTTGTAATTTCTGACCAGTTCCATGATCTAGTAATGGTTCATGAAGCTATTTCAATACAAAGAGGTGCACACGGTGAATGGATGGGGTAACAAAAACATCAGTAGAATACACGCAAGGTTTCTGAATTATAATCAAACTGCATTTGGTTTCCTTTCCACACGCTCAGCACTTTAATTGATCATTATTGGCAATTGCTTCTGAATATACAAATGTGTAGGATTTAAACAATAGAGGTTTTACGTGAATACAAAAACATTGTTTGTGACAAGATTGAAACATATTAAGCTTGGTTTAGAAGCCTGAAAACTGGAGGCATTAAATCTGCTGCAGCTTTCACAGATATTGAAGATGCCCTCCTGATGATACATTTTGTGTGAGATGTGGAGGCCAGTCAATCAAGATATTGGATTTAATAGATAAAAGCTACAAGCATCGAGAGATGTTTACTCACTTGTTTAAATGATCAGAAATGAAACTTTGTAGTGAGTACAAAAATGAAACTTTGTAGTTTAGTGTATAATCACTAAACAAAGGATTAGAAATCCTTATTGTACAGCACAGTACTAAGATTTGTGGGGATGTTTAATATTCTTTACAATCTAATTGAGGCCTTTTGAAGGAAGGAGGACATTTTGGTGTGTAGATTGGTGTGTAATCTTACCACAATTAATTGTTTCCAAGATTTGCTTTACATGTGAGATACTGGGATTCTTGCTGGATGGCATCGTGTACCACAGGAACAAAAGCAACTTGACAGAAGTCTCCTGGCCTCCTGCCAATCAATATTTTCTCGCCTTGAATCTGACCTCCTAACAACTCAGACTTTCCCTTAGACTCAGCAAACCACACAACCTAAACCTCATCGATGCCTAACTGTACAAGAAGCTACCCCGTGTATAAATGTAAATTGTTGTTATTCATTGCTGCTTTAAGCTTCATCAACTTCCATCAACACTGCATAAAGCTCGTCATTTACAGATGTCTTGTTTTTCTGTGATTCTGTGAATGTGGTTTTAGCATCTTCACCCACACAGGCAAATCCTTTCTTCCTGTCAGTCAAGTCCATGAGCAAAGAGGACAGAAAAAAATCCCTAATTCGCCAAATAGGATATGACAGCTGAGCAGTGCAGGTAGAACAAGTTAGAATATTTCTGTTTTCAGTCTCTGGGCAGGTGATAGATATCGCAGGCATTAGAGAGTCTGGTAAACATAGTGGATTACCTTTAAGGTACCTGGAAGGAGTGCAGAAAGACGATTCATAATCCCAGCCAGAATGCAAGGCTGAGATTTTCTACTCGTTCCTGCAGATTGGGAAATACAAATAAAATACAGCAATCCTTCATGCAGCTCGTATCTTGGAGCACTTTCCAGAGATGGAACTTGACACTGAGCCAGGGGCAGAGAATCAAAATTGAAATAATTCTGTCAAATCTGGTGAAAATCTGGAGAGGTAAGACTCTGATTATCTGCCTTACATTAATTCTTCCAGAATCCACTTGCCATTTCAATCCCTTTTTAAAAAAAGAATATATATACATTTATGTATCAATATATTTGTCATGACATGAATCGCAAATAAAATTTTAAAAATCCACACACAGGTTATGCACACGTTGTTGCTGGTATGTTCCCTTTAACGCAGTCGGGAGTCACCCCTATATTCACCACAATCATATGCCTGCGAAGGTCACCTGCTGCTTTCGGAAGTGCCTGGATGTGCACTGTACGTGTACATGTTTACTGTAGCCATTATCTCTGATTAGAAGTCCTCACTTAGACACCTCCTATATTTAACTCATTAAGTATCTGGGTCTTCTCCTTATGGTTGGAGTGAAAATCCAATCAGACGCCACCCTTTCTGCTCTTGTGTGAGTGTCTCCCCTTTAGTTAGTACATGACCTCTTTTATAACTTGACATGTTTTCGTTGTGCCCTTAATACACTAACAGGACAAAGATTCTTTGGTTTAATTACTCACGGTATAAAGGTGCCAAGTATGTCCTGAGGTAAACAGGGTGTTATCTGTGACTGAAGAGAGACAAATAAGAGAGAGAGAGAGAGAGAGAGAGAGAGAGAAGACCAGCTTATGGGAATGAAAGGAATTTCTTGGGACAAACAGAAGGAGAGGCAGGTGAGGCAGTCAACCTAAATGATTGACTGACCATCAGAGACTGAGTTTAGCAGCGACTCTGAGGGCCATCAGTCATCAGGAGCCAAGCTGAGCAGCCGGGCTATTGAGGAAGAGATGGTACGAGGAACGTGTCAAGTTCAGCAGCCAATAGAATAACAGGCAATTGTCAAGAAGGAGGAAAAGATAGAGAGCAGGGACCTGGTCGAGACCATCTGGCAACCCATGAATGAGTGGGGCGAAAGCAACCAAATCTTGAGACGACTTTTCATCAGGAGCTTAACCGGTATTAAATTGCACACTCACGCATCCATACAATGCGGGGAGGGAGCGGTATGTGTACGTGGAGTAGATAAGTTACTGATCCTTAGAGTATAAGCTTGTTTATCTTGATGCACTTTGTTTGTGTATCCCATACGGTGTCATATGCTGATTATTATAACTATTAGCAACTAGTTGTTTGTATCTAGCTTCTATATTAGTGTCAATAGTATATTTTTTAAAATTGGTCATTTCAATCCAAGACTGTGTGTGGGACACTGCTGTGCACAATTGGCTGCCGCGTTTCGCCCACAAACATACAGTCAATTCGCTTTACAGTATATTCTGTGAAGCGCTTTGAGACATCGATAAGATGTGAAAAGCACTATATCAAATGCAAGGCTTATTATTATTATATTATTAATAAAGATAGTTTCAAATCTGACTCAAAGTGTCCGGCTACCAATTGATTCTGTATCCCCCCAAATTATATTCACTTTATTATCAAAAGAATGATGACAATGGAACACTGTATTGGAATGTCGGTCTAGGCTTTGAACCCTTAACTTTCTGATTCAGAGGCTAATTTGTTACCAACAGAGCTCGGCTGATGCTTGGTGAACGTGAAACTTGTTGCTTAAAATACTTTTGTTACAGTGGATTGGTCAAAGCATCACTTCTAAATTATTAAGAAGATTTGGATAGGAGTAGGCCCCTGATTTTGTCTCTTTAAACACAACTTAATTGAACTGTCCTTTTTAAAAACCTTGAAAAACTGCTTAGTTCTTTTTTTCAACCCTCAGGTTTTCACACTCTGAAAAGTTTCAGAAAGTTAACAAGGTCAACTTTCCTTGACTAAAAGCATGATAATAGCTCATGTAGAAATGTGCAAAACTATACTTCAGTGAGGAATGAGAAACCTGGCCACTTGAAGAGTGTATGTCGTAAAGGTTTGGCTGTGTTATCAAAAGACGTTGAAGCAATCATAAGAAACAGGTTGTATTGAAGTCAAATTATTTAGCAAACCAGCTGTCATTGTTAGAGGTGAGGGCTGGGTAAACATTAAATATTCACCACACAAAATTCCACACCACCATCACACCAGTCCTTGCTGGGCTCCACTGGCTTCTCGCACCTCCCTAACTATGCAAAGTTCTTACCCAACCCTCCACCACCTGCTGCCTCCGCTCGGCTGGCTCCGGTCCTCTGTTTATCCCTCGTTCTCTCCATTCCACCCTCGGTGGCCATGCCCTTAACTACTTTGCCCAGAAATTCCAGTATTCCCTCCCTACATCCCTCTGCCTTGCTCCCTCACTCCCCACTTTCAAATCCCACCTGAAGACTTTCCTTTTTGATGGCGTTTAACAGTGATCCTGGAAAATTGTTTCTGCTTGAAAACCAAGGATGGTAGAAGCATGTTTTCTACAAAATCATCATGGGACAAAGACTTTTGAAATAAGCTGTTGGAATTTTTATAAATTTGGTCATTGGCGTATTTGATCAAAAGGCATAAAGAATCAGAGGTTTTTGGGGTGAGATCGGAAAAGAGGAAATGGAGCAGCTAATCACAAATAATCTCGAGGAAAGATATATACAGTACTACAATCAACATGGATCGATGCATGATTCTGACAACAAAGCCGCTATATTGATTTGAACAACCCATTTTGGTGAACTTTACTAACTTGTCATCAGTATTATGTACTTGTCATCAGTATAATGTACAGTATTATGTACTTTGAATTGATGCAAAGTATACCTTTGATATGCATTTCTTTGCCAACCTTCCATTACACTTTGCTACTTGAAAGGAAATTTGTGTCAGCTCAAACTGAACCACAACATCACACATTTATTTAACCTGTACTTCTTGTAGACATCCTGTACTTAAAACAACAACTTGCATTTATACAGCATCCTTCACGCAAGGCAGTGTCTTGGAGTGCTGAACAATAGAATAGTTTGGGGAGAAAGGGGAGATGACTGTAAGACACTACGGGAGCCAAAGCCATGCATGTGCAGCTGCAGGAAGTTGGCACTCATCGCTCAATGTTAACCGGTATGTTAACTTTGTGTTCATCAGAACCAGAGTAAAGGACGGAATAGATAATGGTTAATTAATTTATCAGCTATGTAATCACTGCAGCTCACAAGCCTCTGTTTCTTGGCAGAACTTGTCTTAAAAATAGCTTTATATTGTTAGTTTCTCGAAGTACTAACATTTCCCAAAATAGACTTTAAAATGGCAATTTGAACTCTGAATGTAGCAGTGCTGAAATCCTCAGGCCTCTCTATTGTAGCTCAGGTGTTCAGCCAGCAGTGTTCAGGTGAGCTGAGGTTTACATAAAAATGCAAATTGATTATGTCGCAGTTCTAAAATGTTGGGGAAGTTGTCTAGCACCCTGGGATGTCCTCCTGACTTGAAAGGTGCTCTACAAATGTAATTTTATTGTTTGTTGTTGTTATGGTTGATGGTCTGACATTTTTGCTCAATTATCTCTGGGATCTACTGAAAAATGTGCAAAATGTTGGAAGAAATGACATTGGTTCCATCCCTCCAGAATGGGTTGATGATAATCAATGAAGGGAATGCATTTGATGGTTGAAATAGCCTCTATTCATTCCTGCTGTATCTTATGGTATGCAGTTAGTTGTTAAAAAGAAGTGTCTAAACTTAGTAATGATCTTACAACACCTTCTGCAGTAATGGTTTGGGTTTGATTTATCAAAAGTGCAAAATACTGCAGATGCTGGAAATCTGAAACAAAAACAGAAATCACCAGGAACGCTCAGCAGGTCAAGCAGCATCTATGGAGAAAGGAAATCGGGTCAACGTTTTGGGTCCATGATCCTTTGTCAGAACATGTGAAGGATCATTTCTGCGGACAGGTTTGTTGAGAGTTAGAAGGTTGCAGAGGTAGGAAGGAGCAAGGCTATGGAGGGCTTTGAAGGTGAAGACCAGGATCTTGAACTGTATCCTTTGTGTGATGGGATGCCAGCTGAGTCAGACGAGGATGGGGGTGATAGGTTCATGGAGCCTGGTGTGGGAAAGGACACCGGTTGGAGAGATTTGGATGATCTGCAGCCGATGGAGGGAGGAGTTGGGGAGGACGACAAGCAGGAAGATTGTGCAGTCAAGCATGGATGTTAAGAATATGTTTATGAGGGTCTCAGTGGCCTGTGGTGTGGGCCAGTGGAACAGCTAGGCAATGCTGAGAGGTGGGGAAAGACAGAGCAGGACAGAACATGGATCTGGGGTAGAAAGGATAGTTGAGGGTCAATCAAGTTTCTGGTTTAGCTCAATGAGGTGGAGTGTGCATTCTTGAGTGGTGATGTTGTCAGTGCCTGAGGTATGCAAGCACTGATGGGAGCCAATCGGGAAGGTTGGAGTTCAACTGTAGAAAATTAGCTCTCATCCAGGACTTGATGTCTGTCAAAAATTCAGAGAGGTACAACAAGAAGGAGTAAGTAGGTAGGAATGATAGGGAGGTGTCAGGGCATGAAATGATTTGTGGATGAGTGTGAGGATCGTGTATTTTGTTGTTGTTGTTGTGATAGGGAGCCAAATGGAGCCTGGTGAGGACTGCTGTCTTGGGGGTTTAGAATTCAGAGTGGATGGGTATATGCTGAAGTTCTGAGTTCAGGTGGAGTTCTAACATAGCTTGAGTTCGTGGATAGTGGAGCTAGGGAGACGGGTAAGAAGGACATTGGAATAGTCCGACAGGAGGTGACAAAACTATATGCAAGGGTTTTGGCTGCATTGAGTGTGAGGTATGGTTGGAGGCTTGCAATGTGATGGAAGTTGAGTCAAAGTAGTCTTGGGTAGGAACCAGATGTGGAGAAGGAAAGACAAATGGACTCAAACCAGACGCATATAAGACTTAGAGGTTCGGCAAGTCAATATTTTCTAGCTGTTCTTTCCTACCCAGATACAAGACAATCAATCCCACATCACATTCTGACTGACGTGGACCCGAAAAGTTGACTCACTTTCCTTTCTCCATAGATGCTACCTGACCTGCTGAGTTTCCTCAGTTATGTCTGTTTTAGTTCCACATCACATTGCCATTTTCTGCCTTTTTTAGTGTTGTTTCCCTCCATCTGCATCAGTGCTCTGATCACTACCTCACATGAAGGGTGCTATGCAAATTTAACTTGCTGTTGTATCTTTCTTTGTTCAAAATATAATGGATCCAGTTAATATTTCTTCACCACATATGCCTATCCTTTTGCTGGGATGCCATTCCATGGGAGTTGATTGCTGCAAAACACCCTGACAAAGTGGCCATGTGTGAGTCTCTACAATGAGTGATTCTAGAGGACATCACAGCTCAACCTAATGCTTTCCCACCTATTGGCCATACACTCACACAATCAATAAAGGGTACTGAAGTGGGATCAGCAGGTGGAATTCTGGCTGATTTTCTCCTCCCAAAGATATTTGGGGCCCATGAAGTCAGTGCTCAGTTTTATCTGGTGGATCAATGGCTGGGACATTAAGAGCTACTCGCTTCTCTTTTCAACTAGTGCCATGGGATCTTTAACGTTCACCTGAACAGGAAAACAGAACCTCAGTTTAATGTCTCCTCCAACAGAACAACACCGCCAACAATGCAGAGCACCCCCTGCACTGCACTGGAATGTCTGCCTGGACTATAAGAGCTCCAAGTCCCAGTGTGGGGCTTGAAGCTACCACCCTTGAGTCAGGGGTGAGAGGGCTGACGAGTTGTCAGCCTGATCGAAGCTCAATGGAACTCTCACGTCTGAATCAGAAGATTTCACTTTTAAGAGCCACATAAAGTGGTGTGACTTCTGCTTTGTGTTTGAAACACCCTTTTGAATTGGACATTTTCTCAGGTATCAAACTGTGTTAAAAATATTGCTTTGTGTCTTCGGGCACTGACAGTCAAATGTTATTTATGAAGGTGGCAGGCATTTAGCTGCTACCAAGATAATTGAATCTGCCCCTTATTAAATTGTTGTACTGCAGTTTCAGTTCAGTGGTATTAATCATCTTTTACATTTGTAATGGAGCATCCAGAGTGGTGAAAACAGCATTAAACATATCCTGAAGTCTATATTTTGCCTGACTGTAATTACTGAATATTTATCCTGGGGAATAATTGATATGTCAATTGTTGTTTTTTCATTCGTTTTTTTTCCCCAACAAACATTTTCTTTGTTGAACTGCCTTGATGAAAAGATGTTAATTCAGAATTTGAAGTGAAATGAGTGAATCAGATCAAGAAAGAGCAAAAGATTCCTACTTTTATATGTGATATTTACACATATAAATTTAATTATTTCATATAAGAAATGTATACTTTGTTTGACTATTAATTATGGTCTTGCTATTTTTAAATCATATTTGTTGGCTTGAAATGCAGAAAGTCAGTTCAGGGTATTCTTATATCATTGAGAGCATTCACAAGTTCATTAAACAAACACATCAACAACAACAGCAATAAATTACATTTGTATTGTACAGCACTTTTCATGTTGGGAGGACACCCCAAGGTACTGGATGGTCAAGGAGTTGGTCCCCAGCAGGGGGTTGGGATCAGGAAGCAGGGAGGATAAGGGCGGGAGGGTGACCGCAGACACAGCTGGAGATGAGGGTCTTGAGACAGGCTATGAAGGGGTCAGAATTTGTCAGAAAGGCTACTTTAAGATAATAAATTGAGACTCAAGTAGAATATCTATCCATTAGTGATGTGAGTTTTGAACAGTATTCCACTGTTAATAAGATCTAGATCTGTTTAGCCAAACAACAATATAGAACAATTAATTAGGTGCATATATTGATTTGTTTAATGTCAAGAATGAAAAAGAACCATTTTCAAGGCAAAATCTTTGGTTACCTCAAACTGGGGCAGGTGTTTTAGATTTGTGACTTGTTTAATCTTTCCCCAGCTATTTCTGCTGTGCTCTTTTTATGTGGATGTGTACATTTAATTATTTCCATTTTAGTTTTCACTTGTATTCATTATACTTGGGTGTCAGTCTGGGTCAATTGCTAACACTCTCACCTCTAAGTCAGAAAGATATGGATGCACCACGTCTATCCCTCCAATGCCATCTAGGGATAGGCTCAGGGAGTCTACCATCAACCCTTGAATGGATCTTGAAATACACATTCTGTATCAGATCCAAAATTTGACAATGTAATCTCATAGCTTCCAATTGGAGAGATTTTCAATATATCTCTGTAATATACCAATATACCACTGTAATTAACACTCACAGCAAGTTAAATTGCCAAATTGTGTGGTAATTTGCTGTAGATATTGCTAAATAAATTCATCCATTTGAAATATGGACTGGAAATTGCGTTGGTTTTGAAAGTGCTCCTCAGTGCTAATAGATGTTCAAAGTAATTCATAATGCTTGAGTTCCCACTTCCACTGCAGGTTTGGTGGCACATAACAGGAAAGGGCATAACAACGTGCCTCCAAAGATGCCGTACCAATACAACATTAAATATGTGAAGAAACCCAGTGGCTGACAACATTGGTGCATTATACAGGCACAAAAAGCAAGTTTACGTTCAAGTATCACCCTGGATCAGTTGATAACACTTCTGCTTGGATATTAGAAGGTTGTGGGTTCAAATTCTTTGTGAGCATTTTGAACTCCTATGCTCCTAGCCTAGACTGAGACTGGGCTCCTAGCCTAGACTGAGAGTCCAATGAAGTTTTCGGGGCGAGTGCTGCATTGTCAATGGTTCAGGAATTCTAGATGAATATTAACAGTCTACAGAAACTCCATCCTTGTTGGCCTCCCAAACACTTCCTTCCACGAGCTGCAGATCATCCACACCTCTGCAGCTCGTGTCCTCTCCTGCACCAGGCTCTGTCGCCCACTCACCCCCACCTTTGTCCGGCTCCACTGGATCCACAACTCTCAGAGGATAGAATTAAAAATCTCTCACTTTCAAGGCCCACCATGGCTTTGCCCCCTCCTACATTTCTGACCTGATAACCCACGATCAACCTGCCCCTCTCTCCATTCAGCCTGCTTCAGGTCTTCCACCCGAGCCACCCACCATCATTGACAAACTTTCAGCCCCTCTGCCCCCAATCTTTGGAACTTCATCCAACAATCCTTACGCCTTGCACCTTCATTGACATCCTTTAAGGCACGACTCAAGACTCCTCTGTTTGACAGTGCCTTCAGCTGGCCTCCTACCTCCTCTGCCCTCCCTCATTCCACCCCTGCCCCACCCATGCTCGGGTCTTGATCCTTGACCTTTCAGTGCCTTGGGACATCCTCCCAACATGAAAGGCACTTTACAAATGTAATTTTGTTATTCTTGTTGTTGTTAAACCGAGAATAGAAGGAAATTTGTCCCAATGCCCTGACCAATATTAAAAAATTGTCATTTCACTTCTTGCCAATTTATAAGAATGTGGAACATTGCTGTGAGTAAATTGACTGCTGCATTCACCTACATATAGTACAATCAAGACACTTAAGTGCTCAATGTTATAGATGCAACAATTATTATTCTTTAAGTTAGTAAGCAGTAATTTAAAGAGAAATTGACTCGGTTCTTCATATTTTGCTTCCTTACAGTGTGAGACTGATGTAGAACTTAGGAAATAGAGTCTACAAAGACCCATTGGTTACACTGAAAAGTCAGTCTGGGAGGCATGTTATATCAGTTTTGTAGTCATCAGTGAAATGAACTAAGGCAATGAAGCCTGAGATCAATGAGACAAGCAGCTTTGATCCCTTAAGGAAATAAACAGTCCAGTAATCCTGGTGTGCTGTACACCCATTTCCTGTACACTGAACTATATTTATTTATACAAGAGACACAAGACAATCATTGATTTTTGGTGGAGGAGTGCACCCCCAATTTGCGTACAGAGACAGATGCTAACCTTTCAGTTCAATGGCTTTGCAAATTCAGCCCTTCGTTTAATCCCCCTCTCAAAGTCTTAATCTCCTTCTTCTTTTTATTCATCCTCCTCATTGATCTGAAGCTGTTATTATTTAATTATTTTAAAATATATATATTGGATATTCAAGCAGTGTTGCCAGCAATGAGGCAAGATATGAGCATACCTCCTCATGTAAGATTAAAGAACCCGGATAAAATGCTTAACTTCGTTCCAAAACATGACTTCAATTAATTTGTTTGTGGCCACAAACACCACTATCTCTCAGAGTATGGTTCTAAAATAATAATAATAATATTTCTTGCATTTGGTATAAGCTAATGTACAGACAGTGGAGGATCTCCATATACATACAATGACTGTATTGCTGGTGCTGTACTTTTCCCCAAAACACAATTATTTTACATCACAGTGTTTATTTTTGTCTTGATAAAAGTCTGGCTAGGTATTACACCTATTACACCCAGTAATATTATTCTAGCCTATAGAATATCTACAGTAATAATTGACCTTGTATCACATTGTTAAAGTGTCTCAAAGTGCTTCCCTAACATCTGTATGTTTATAGACAAGTGTGGCAGTCAATTTGCATGTAGCAATGTTCAATCTGGGTGGGATTGTTGGTCAGGAGACTGGGTCAAATTTCCTTCTCTTTTGGAATAGTGATATAGATTTTTAACATGCACATGAACAGGTAGGCTCTGTTGTAACATTTCATCTGAAGGATGACGCCTCCAGCATTTCTCTGCCATCCGCCCTCTTCTCTCTCAAGGAGTCGATTATTCCCTTGATAGAAAACTCAATTTTCCATCAGCTGAAAACCCAGTCATTTAGCCAATTTCCTCATATGACCACAAATCTGAAAAATGCGATCTTTGCCCGGGGATCTTACACTTGGAGCATGATTATCCCCGTGGTAATATGAGTTGAAAGTGAATGGGGCTGTCAGCGATGGACAGACCACATGATCTAAGACTTAAAGGTCAGTTTATCGCTTGCACAACTACATCTGAACTGGACAGGACCAAGGGTGTGTGGTTAGTGAGGATAAGAGCCAGTGCATTGTCACTGTTAGGCGTGTTCACACACAGTCAGTCTAGTCACCTCAGGGACCTCAGGGCCCACTCACCAGTGCCTGCTCAGCCATCACCTCCAATGCTGCTCTGTGTCTGCTCTGCTCAGCTGTCCCCAGACAGGTCAGACAGGTTGACTTGTGCTCTGCAGAAGGATCGGAATCCGCTTTTCCCAGAGAGCTGCGGAGATTTGCCTTGATTTAGCGCCTTGGGACGTCCTCCCGACGTGAAAGGCGCTATATAAATATAAATTGTTGTTGTTGAAGTTTTCTGTGCTGGAGAATGCTTCGGAATTCTAAGGCACAGGTTAGATTTTGACTTTGTCAACCCAGACATCAGTATCTTACACCTGTTGCTAGTTGTTGTTGGCATTTTACCAACTTGCGTTTCAGATCTGCTGGCTGTTCTCTGTTGTTTAGGAATTCTTTTTCTGTCTCTCAATTCTTTCCTCTGCCTCCAATGTCTTTGATTTGGATCTTAATCACAGTGCGACAGAGCCCAGTGGCACAGCCAACTTTTTAAGCATTTAATACTGAAATGACTTGATTGCAGAATGACACACATGTGTTTAAATGCACACTCTTAAAAAAAAAATAGTCTCTGTTTCGGTGTCAATGTTTCAATGACAGTTCTTTGATAGCATGTGTGATGATTATGCTTCAATGAATTGCTGTTCAGTGACATTCAGGACTGTAGTTCTCTGACTCTATAATACTTTCTTTTTGTAAGAGTAAATTGGTGAGCCATTTGAATGTTGCTAGGTTATATAATGTAGACTATTTTACTTTATACTGTACTTGAGCACTAAGAACATCACCCATACCAGTCTATCAACGAATGCATCAAAGAATGGCTTTAGACCCTGCCTTTTTTTTTTACAACTGAATAGTAAAATAATTATAGCCAGGTCATAGTTTAATTATGGGAATCAAAGTGTAACAGTTCAGTGGCATTTGAACATCAATTGAGAGAACCTGAAATATGTAGTTAACGATATCAGCAACATTTATATATGACCCTTCACATAGAAACAGCAATAGCAGTAGCATACATATATTACTATGATAATTACCATTTTAGCAGGTGTTCACTTGGTATTGTGATATAGAAAATATTTTTCTTAAATAAAATAAAGCACATTTTGAATCTGCATGTGCATTGTGAAAAAATGCTATTTTAATCACCAAGATAGAATATTTAACATTAATTGTATAATTGTATTGTGTTTTGATGCAAAGCAGTTTCAGTATGTTGCTGGATCACTGGAATTAATACTATTAATGTTTCTTGTGGCAATTAGTGCAATATTCCTGAAATATTTGATATGAAATTAAATTTAGTTTTGCTGCAATTATTGGTGTGTGTTTGCAGACACCTGCTGTTTTACCAATTGTTACCACTGACTGAACTTGTCAAGGAGTCTGAAAACTACAATTATTAGCTTTGCAGATGAAAGACGAAACTTTGAATTAAAAGCATAATGGATTTATTTAATTCAAAATCAGTGAATAGATTAAACGATTAAAAAATACCAAGTAAAGAGCACTGGAATTATAAAGTCTTGTGCATGTCAGGACATCAGTGGTCCTGGGGTCGGGTATGGATGCAGAGAGATAGAGTTGGATGTCATCTAATATGTAGAAGTTGTCTGTGGACGATGTCACCAAGAGGGAGCATAGTGTTCTATCTTCACATTTAGTCTTAATCTCTCGCCTCTCTTGCCACTCTCTACCTGCTCTTTTTATTTGTCCCAACTCTTTCATGTATTTCTCTTATCCTCTCACCAATCTCTCTGTTTCACTCTTGTCTTTGTAGCTCACTATTCCCAGGTTCACTCTTTCTCATTATTCCTAGGTTCTCTATCAATATATTTATCTCTTCAGCATCTTTCTCTCACTTCTGTTTCTAGCTCTCTGTATCATTTGATCTGTTCAGCTACTTTTTCAACGCTTGCTGGAAATATAAGAATCATGGAAAAAAAAGTCAATCTGCAACAGACCAGTCCACTGGTTGCTTCATCATGTAACCTTGTTTGCTTCTTTCCCTTTGCTTCTTTCCTCACCCCCTTCAAGATCCATCTCAAGACCTTCCTATTTTCTTGCACATTTGATCATCTTCCTACCCTCATGGCTCTTGAATCCCACCCCAGCTCAGGTGCAAATTCTCGACTGTCCAGCACCTCGGGACATCCTCGCCAAGCATTGAATAAATCTCATCTGAAGGGTGATACTTTGAAAATGCAGTGCTTCTCTTGTAAGTTGAAAGTCCTGATATTGGGCCTTCTATCTCAGAGGTGAGATTTCTACCAACTGAGCCAGGCTGATACCCTAAAGAATAAAGGTTAAATATCTTCCAGACCTTTATGTGTAAGGGGAAGCAGAGGAGGAGAGGGGTTAAAAAAAAACTTCAATCCCGATTGCTCCGTTGATCACAATTTTGGAGGATTTGATGATTATCAACCTTTTGCTGTGTAACATTGTTGTAGAAATGAAATCTTATTATTTCAAAAATTCATGGAAATATTTAAACAAATGTAATAAATTCCTGAAATGCATTGAAAATTTCAATGCATTTTCCCGAATAAATTCCGGTTAATAGAATGCGGACCTTTTTTTGCGATGTCGGTTATACGGAAGTTATGGTTGATCGTGTGCTGGATAAACAGGCTTTTATGTATTTAGATTCTGTAAATGCACTGAAACAGTGACAAGCAAAGAGCTTCATTAGTCATTTAAACATTATAAATGGCAGAAAATATAGCTGTAGTGGGCCAAGAACAGCTGCAGTGAGTTGGGTGCAGCAATTCCATGACTCCAATGGAAGTTGAATGTTTAAGGACAACTCCATTGTGGTATTAATAAATATGCTTACGCTGCGAGTTTAAAATCTCCTCAACTCTAGTGGGACAGTGGGCGACTGGAAAAAAGAATGACCTTGGTAGCTTGTCGATTCAGTCAAAGCAATGGAACATGTGTCGGATACAGAAGGAGGTATGGAAGAAGCTGTCTGATTTGAAGAAAAGTGCCAATTGCCAAGGTTATTGCCATTCTAGTTATACTTCATAAAAAGATGACATAACTATTCAATGCTTTTAATGTGCAAAATATAATGGTAAATGTAAGTAAGTTATTGGAAGTCATATGTTATGAAATACTCGCAACTGACTCAGTTTTTCTGTCCATCTCTTAACATAAACCAAATGCATGTAGGATGATGAATAAAGGAGTACTCTACTCTTTTAAAGGCTAGTAAGTGTATATCCTATTAAGTGTTTTGGGATGTCCTCCTGACATGAAAGGCACTATATCAAATGTAATGATTATACTTATTTTTATGAAGGCAGCCTTAGAATTAAATGAGGATTGCAGCTACCAGGCACTTTACTGGCAGTTTTCCAACCATTGCTCATAGCAAGCAGGTGCAAATGTGGAAAATTATCATGACTGACTGAATGACTTTCCGTCAAGCTTCGCCAAAACATTCTCATAAAAAACATGAATATTTCGCAATGAATGTGTGAAAGAAAAAAGACAAGCAACCAACCTCTTATTTTTGTCCTGACTATTTCCGTTTGATACTGTAGGAGAACCATTGACTGATGCAGGAAAGCACCAGAGCTTCAGGGAGAGCTGGAAGGAGAGGCAACATCAACAGTGTCCTGGACCATCAATGGAGATCACCTCAGCCATCACTTTGGGTGTAATTAGATTCATCATCTGAATAAGCAAATAGCCTTACTACTTACAGAGAGGGTAGTGCAACGCTACATGCAGGAAGCAAAGTGCAGTTTAGGATGAGGGGGTCACAGAGTGTAGCACATTGTCGGGGGCGACTCTGATGAGAGTTGAACACCTGCACACAGAACTGATATTCGTCTAAGGCAAATACATTTTATGTCTGAAAGCAGAAATAGATGAAAAGAAAAAAATATGTTTCAGTTAGAGAAACATCTTCCCAATTTGACAACCTGGCAAGAGTAGGTTGGAGCCTTCATTTGGTAAATAGCAGGTACCAGGAAATCCCTGTTAACTTCCTCGTGAGCAGCACAGCTCAATCTGAAAGGTATGAGAGCATTGCCACCATCCTTGGGGCTGAGCTTGATTCAAGGTGACATGTTTGGCAATGGAATGTCAGAATTGAGTCATTGCTCGGTGGCAGTCTCAGTAGTTTGATTTCTGAGCCAGGCAGGTCCACACTTCTCCAAGGTATTGTTGATGACTGCCTAGCTAGCCTGATTGGTTGGCAGGGCTAAAATAATCTCTACAATTGGGACTGGAATGCTTCCTGTTTGGCTCCTGTTAAACTTGTAAGACAAAGCTTTAACTTTGTTATGCAGGGTAGAGTGATTCTAGTTGAACAAGCAAAGGAAAGGCTTGCCAGTCAGTTATTATTGACAAACTATGCGGTGTAGATGATTAAACTCTAGCAATATTCCAGGATACACTATGTCTCGCCAATGTAGGTCTGATGCTCTCTGGATTTAGGTAAAATCTAGGAGGCAGAATGCACTTTCCAATTTCAGAATATTCACCCATAAAGACTCCCCAGCATTGCTCTCGATGATAAATTAAAGGCCGTATGTTGGTTTGAACTCAGAGCCTTCTGACCCAGAGGTGAGAATAGCATCAATTGAGCCAAACTGATAGTAATTGGTTTGATATAAAAATATTGTGACACGATCCTGGATACTAGGCATTGATGTGTATGATGTTTCTGTTACTTTTTGCTGAGAAAGTTTCCTGCAGGTGTCTTGAAGTTGCGCAAAATGTAGAAGTTGAATATTGCAATAATCGCAAGACCTGGAATGTCAGCTACAATTATACAATATCATTGTTATAATAATGCACACAAATTGATACTCTGTGCTGGATAACCTCAGTCATTGGGTCTCTGATGTTCCTAGGTATGACACTCTACTGAATACTTTCACGTACTCGACAATATTCCTCTCCATAATAGCATTGTTTTGCATAACAATCAGATGTCCAACAAAAGGTACAATCTCTCTCCCTCCTCTTCACCAACCAGACTCACGCACGTGGAAAAACTATACAGTGGCATACTGATTGCACACATATTTATTGTGAGTCATCCTGTCTCATTTGGTGATAGCTCTCTCATCTCTGATTTGGAAGGTTGTGGATACAAGCCTCACATTGCAACTTTAAACTCATATAGTCTTGGCTGAGGCTTTGATGCAATGCGTGGGGGTAGGGGAGTTGCTACCTTGCTGGAATCAGTAAAAAAAAATGACAGGGAGATAGAATAGACAATGACAGAGACAGGATGTGAGCGAGAAAAAACCCAAAAGACACACAGAAACAAACAGAAGATAAAAACTAATTCAAAATGAAAATAGGGTTACACTCCCTACCAACAACTCTCTCTCACTCTGCAGATCTTTGTTTTACAAAGTTTTACTACTTTGCTTTGCTTGTCCTCTGATTGGCCGTGTCCCTAGTTACTACAACAAGATAAAAGCAAATATTAAAAATCCACATACGTATTCATAATTTTAATTTCTGGAGAACTTAAATTTAGTACAAAATAAAAAAAGTTCAATAAAGCTATGTTATCCACCACAATGAAAAAAGTTATGATGTTTTTGAAACATTTGTAATGTGTGGGTGGTACATGACAGATGATCACAAGGCTTGCTCGAATAGTAAACAACTTTATTCTTAGCACATTTGCATCAGTACAGTTAACATCTCAGAGTATGTGCCAATGGTCTGTGGTGAAAGAAAAGTCCGGCAATGATGGTGTTTAGTCTATTTGGTTAAAAACAAAAAGATTTGTTTGGAAATTTGCTACTTTTAAGTATGTGCATCAAGATATAAAGGGGATTGTGTGGAAATAGGGAGACTAGAGTTTCCTTAATGATGAAAGCAGAAATTTGGTTGAGATTATGATTTTAAGCAAAATGACTGGCTATGTTTTGTTTTTAGACTATTTCTTGGCTGAGAAGGAGCCTGGAGACTCAAACAAAAGCTTGAGAAGGAAAACAACAATGTTTGGTTGCAAGATTAAAAATAATTATTGCAAGGTTGTGTCATCTGAGCATGTTACTGTTAGAATAACAACAACATTACATTTCTAGAGCGCCTTTCATGTCGGGAGAACGTCCGAAGGCGCTGGGACGTACCGGTGAGATGTACACACAATTATTCTGTTCAAATTTTACAATTGTAGCAGTATCGATGTTGTCAAGGACGAAGTGAAGATATATCGACTTTCTTTTTAAGGGCTACTCTCAACATTGGGAAATGGATACGTGATTTTCTTGTCAATCAAACAAAAGAAGAAATTGAAACAACCTAAAATATTTATAATCAACTTGGCAATTAGTGACTTTGGAATGTCAGGTAAACTGTTACAATAATAACTATTACACACATTATAATGTGCTTTATTTATAACTCAGATGGGGTGTGAACCTTCCCATTTACTGGCTGGCTTCCTCGCTAAAATAGATGACTTCATGATCATAGACTCATTTGGGATTAGAGAACCAAATAACTGTAAAATAATAAGTTATTTCAACAATGTCCACTAACAAAACAAAAACAAAGAAAGTTAGAACAGGTCAATAATACTACAGTAGAACCCTGTTATCATGTGCTTCCCCCATTCAACATGTGATATTCTTCTATAAGGCTCCCTCTGAAATTTCTCTTTTCAAGGTTGAGCAGTGTCAGCGTGTCTAATTGTTGCTCATTCCTCTAATGTTGGCACCATCATTGCTATTGTACTCTGCACTGCCTGTAGGGATGGAGCAGTGTTGTTATGTCATGATGACCTGAATTGTATGCATTGGTCCAGTTATGAGCTCGCCAGAGAACTGTACAACTTCAAAATGTGGGATTTGAACTCCAATTTTACCGGGTTTATTGTTGCCTCCCTTCCTTTTGCATGTTGGGTGATGAGTCAACTAGGGTACGTCGATATGGAAATTTTCTGATTTAGATATATCGATGGGCTCATATCGAGATATACCGAAATATCGATATTTTCGGGTTTTTCGTACTGCGCATGCGCGCGAACTGCGCGCATTCGGGGTCTATCTCCTCAGGAGGTAAATATCTTTCTCTCTGTCTGTCTCTCACTCTCTCCATCTCTGTGTTTTTCTGTCTGTATCTCTGTGTGTCTCTCCTCTCTCACATCTCCCCCATCTCTATCTATCTGTATATTATCACATCCACCCACCCCATCTCTCCCCCCACCACGCTCCCCACTGCCGTCCCTCTCTAATCCCACCCCCGCCGCCGTCCCTCTCTCCCACCCACCCCCATCGTCTCTCTCCCCCCCCACCCCCCCTAGCCGTCTTCTTCCCCCTCCCCCCCACCGTCTCTCTCTCCTTCCCCCCTCCCCGGCCGTTTCTTTCCCCCCACCCACCACCAGCCATCTCTCTCCCCCGCCACCATTTACATACTCGAATACATATTGTATTCGAGTACTATGAATACAATATGGCGGCTTTGCACCTTGGTCTGTGCATTGTGTATAGAGATGAGCATTCTGGGTCTTGTAGTTCAGTGTGCGGCATTCCGATTTTTTCCCTCGATATACTGATTTTTCGATATCGATATTTTTGAAATGCCTATATCGGCGTATCGATATGAAAACTATATCGGGTTTTAGTAATATATCGATATATCGCCGGACTCTAGAGTCAACTAATACTCCTAGATCTCTTTGAGGTTTCCATGGCAAGTTCTATCCCACCCATGGTAGATATTTACCTCTATATCTATATGTGTACCAAATGAACAGGTTTATTAAAATACATGCATATTTGTTTTTCAGCTGGAGGTCAACCCTTTCTGATTATGTCTTGCTTTTCACATCGATGGATCTTCTGATGGGTTGGCTGTCGCTGGCACGGATTTTTCTTTGGTTGTGGGAGTCTTATCACAATGACTGTTGTAAGCTTGGACAGATACTTAAAAATCTGTCATTTGAACTATGCCCAGAACCTTTTGGTACATTGTGCACTCTGGACTGGTGGCTTGCACAGGCCTCTGTGGCTGGACAAATCTTTGTTCTGGTAATACTATTCTTTTGCCTTTTGCTTCCAATAATTATCATAGTATTTTCATGCATGAAGATCATAGCCAAAGTTAAGTAATCTGCCAAAGAGGTTGCCCACTTTGATTCAAGAATTCAAAATCATCATGGCCTGGAAATGAATATAATGAAGGTAACTACCGTACTATTTTTGTTCATTTATTTGGCATTCCTTTATTTATTTATTTATTTATTTAGGGCTATTATTTGGTAGCCCTATTTCCTAATGATATTTATGATGTTAATTTAATATAGTTGACTTTATTGTCCATTTGGTGAAGATGCATTTCTATTAAGGAAATATACCAAGCTTGCAAGTCTCCTTACTCTAAGGTAGAGCAAGGTTTTACTCTATTTAAGCAGGGATTTTGTTAAGCTTCCATTATCTCTTATAACTTTCCTGCCAGACTTTCCTGACTGGGATTGTGTTGGCTTTGAACTCACTGTTCTGATCAAGAGGATTTCCATTCCAGTTTTTAAAATATTCCCTCAGATCTTGATGCTTATTTCATATTTTCTTGTTGCTTTAAATAATGAAATCTTATTTGGAATTGTTGAATTAATTAATATGGAGTATGGTTTGCAAAGTTACTATTGTTTCTTTCGTCCTACACTAGATGGCGATGTTTATATGTGGAGGTTTCATGTTCGCTTGGATCCCGTATGCAGTTGTATCAGTGTGGTCAGCTTTTGGAACTCCTAATTCAGTGCCAATTGAGGGTTTGTAAAACCGACTATCCTTGCAAAGTCAGCAGCAATATACAACCCCATCATATATCAGATTATTGATGGTAGATGTTCAAGTGTAAACAGGATTACAAGGATCTGTGACTTCTTCAGATCAGCACGCCAAAAGACAACAGTTCGGAAATCTAGGTAAATATCTTTTTACGTGAACATTCTTTACAAATTGTGTTAACAGGCACAGAGAAATATAAATGAATCTTCTTGAAAATAAGTGATAAATCTTTCTTCTGTGTGAAACAATTTGCTGCATCTTTTTCTAAATCAAATCTTGATAGAATATGTTGCTTTGTTAATGCTGGTGTAAAACCATTTTAATACAGACATGACACACTCCCTTGAACATGTCAGTCAGAGTGCTCCTAGTGTCTCTTAAATCATATACATTTTACATTAAATTATGCAAACTATATAAAGAAGTTTACAAACCTCTATGTTTGCTCGAACAAGTACAATCTAACCAAGTTCGTATAGAAAGCTACATTTCTCTCCAACTACACAATTTGCCAAATATCACTTTTTAAAAGCGGATTTCATCATCAATCTATCCAATCTAACATGTTCAGATTATGAAGAGCTAAATTTCTGTTATTTCTGTTTTTTTTAAACATTTTATTTCAATCACGAATGTCAAGTTGGATTAGTCATTAAGATATGGAATTTGACAGTGTTGCCTAGAATTCATTGTAATTGCAATTGCCTAGAAACTTAGCAAAGTGCCTTATGTTAATCACAGTTTCTGTAGATGCAAAATTGCCTTGCAGCTCAGGAACTCCTCTCAAATAGCTTGTCCAAATATGTTATCTGCATTCACCACAGTCTTTTAACATAATTGTTCAACCTATAGATAATGACACTTTTCAGGCCTGTTATTTTTAATGTTTTTATGATCTTCAGCCTGATGTCAGACTCATCAATTCAGGAACCCACAAAGAAAATGATCTCACTTTTAAATCTGCAATTGTAGCTGTAATTCATTAGCTTGATCCATGGATATTACATTTCATCAAATACAAAGTTTTGAATAATTTAATGTTCAGATTCAATTGATAGGTTTAGCTACGAATCGATCCTTATACTAGAATAATACAACTCCTTATAATAACAATAAGAAGAATAAGAATACTAATACAGTACTACTAATCCTTGCATTTGATATAGCTCTTTGCATCTCTTCTAGACGTCTCAAAGCGCTTCACAAAATATACTGTAAAGTGAATTGACTGTATACATGTGGGCGAAACATGGCAGGCCAATTGCATACAGCAGGATCCCACAAACAGTCGTGAATTGAAATGACCCAAATTTTTTTGAAGGGATTATTACTAGGCATGAAGAATAAGGAAACTTGTCTAAAGTTTCACCCTGTGTGGAACTGAACCGAGGTCTCTCACTTGTAAGGTGTGTGCTCTAACCACTGAGCTACAGGACGTTTCTGTGTTATTAACACAATCAGGAGGTGGCATTTCTCTCAGGAATAGAGATACAGTTGCTCATTAGTGAACAACGGGAGATTATGGGGTGAAGCTGGGAGAAGGGTTATGCTGCTGCCCAATGTCTCGTACTCCAATGTTGTAATGAAACTTTGAAAAATAGCTGGTTTCCTCATTGTCAGCTTGCCACATGTTGCACGTATACTCTGGCCTCCCACGTCCTAACTTCTACATTATCAGACACATCCTGTGCAACACTTTCTTTGCAAAGTGCCATTAGTGGGTCTTCCTGCTCATAGTCCACACACACAGTAATGTGACTGTGCACCTGACGACCTGGAAGTCAGTTAGGTTTTAGAGTGAGAATTGTTGGCTGTCCTTGTATGTCAGTATTATAAAGTGGCACATTATTATAAAAACAACAAATTACATTTATATAGCACCTGTCACATCAGGTGGATATCCTAAGGCACTGGACAGTCAGGGATCCTCATCCAAACTGGTGGTTAGGATCAGGAGGGGTGAAGGGTGGGGAGAGTAGAGATAGGAGGGTGACCGAAGGCTCAGTCGAAGAGGAGAGTCTTGAAGGAGGCAAGGGAGAGGGCGAGGTGGAGGGACTGTGGGATGGAATTCCAGAGGATAAGGGTAGAGTGGTTGAAAGCCCGTCTACCAATGATAGTCCACACAAGGCGGGGTATGTGAAGCAGGTCAGAGCCCACTGAGAGAAGGAAGCAAACAGGTTCCAGATAGGGGGTTGGGAGGTAATAGAGGGGGGAGCAAAACCATTGAGGACATTAAAGATGAGTTCCAGGATCTGCTTCCCCCTGATATGAAAGGCGCTATACAAATGTAATTTTGTTGTTGTTGTTGAACTGTATTCTCTGAGTGATGGGATGATATTAGAAAATTGGTCTATGGAATAAAAAGTAAATTCAAATGAAGGAGGCAGATTCAATTAGAACTTGTTATATCCTCCATTGGGATCACTTAACTGGACTTGTCACATTTTACTTTATTCAGGCCTTAGTACAACTAGGATGAACACTTTGCCAAGTATGTGCATTTTATTCCTATTTTGGTTGCCACCATCCTTTCAGATACAGAGCTGCATGAATGGGAGATTAAGGCCACAGGTACAAGACTGTCAGAATAGATTACATATGAGGGACAGAGACATGCCTAGATATGTACAGTAAAAGCCCATTTATCCGTGACCTGATCAACCATAATTTCCATATAACCGGCACCTCAAAAAAAGGTCCACATTCGTTTAACTGGAATTTATCCAGAAAAATGAATTATTTTGTTTGACTTTTTGTGTGTGTGTTTTCGGCCGAATATCCGGCACGTGCTTTAACCAGCATTGACTAGGTTCCGAGGCTGCCGGATAAACGAGCTTTTACAGAACATATATAGCCCTCAGTAGTAATAATCTCCATTATGACTGGCAATAAGGAAGGAGTAGTCTGTAAAACAGCGGTAGGCGACCAGTGGGCCAGAAGTGGCCTGTGGGTCTGTCAAGACATGGCTGTCCGAGCATTCACACTCGTCTAGGTAGGTGTCCATGTTTACTCAATTGATCATTCAATCAATCAATCAATTGATAATCAAGCAGCTGACGAACCAACCAATCAATGAATGAATGAATGAATGAATCAAACAATTAGTCTGTCAGTCAATCAATTAATCAACGTGTTTCCATTTGACTTTATTGAATTTTCTTGATTTATGGATAGGCTCTGTCAAGGAAGTCAATCTTCAAGTGTATCAAATTGTAACCGATAACTTGACTGCCTCCATTCTGATTAGCAATGTTTTACCTGTAAAATTCACAGTTTCTCTGAATGTTTTATTTTGCCACTTGCATACAGTAGTTACCTCTTTGCTGACTAAGTTGTGCATTAGCCACAGTTCAATGTCCTTTTGCATTCAATACATGACTGATGTACTGTTGCAGAGGAGTGGGGTCACAGATTCATCAATTTCCATAGATGGATAGAACATTAGTTAGAGAGGTAACGATGCATAGGTAGTCTATGGTGCACAATCAAAGATCTTTTCATTGCTCTGAAACTTGGATCAACACATGGCACCTTTATCCTAAGGCGACCATCCCTGACTTTAGATTGGAATTTCAGAATTGGGGATTTGGTACCAGAATGGTACCAGAGATTAGGGACTTTAGTTATGTGGAGAGACTAGTGAAGCTGGGATTGTTCTCCTTATAGCAGAGAAGATTAAGGAGAGATATAGGATTTGTGTTGAAAATTCTGAGAGTTTTTGATAGAGTAGATAGGAATAAACTGTTTCCACTGCCGGTGGGTCAGTGACTATGGTACATAGATTTAAGATAATTGACTGAAGAACAAGATGAGATTTTTTACACAGAGAGTTGTAACAGTCTGAAATGCATTGCATGGAAGGCTCCTGGTAGGAACAGATTAAATTACAATTTCAAGGGAAAATTAGACAGGTACTTGAAAAGGAAAAAAATGTAAGGATGTGAAGAAAGAGCTGGGGAATGCATGTGATTTGGTAGCTCTTTCAAAGAAACGGTATGATGTGAGGGAAGGTAGCTTTGCTGGAAGAAGCGGCCTGCTCTGCATCCCCCGACTTACCCGCCCCACCATCAGAAGGCGAGCATTTAACCACCCTGCCCCCAACATTTGGAATTCCATCCCGCCATCCCTCCACCTAGCCCCCTCCCCAACCTCCTGCAACTCACACCTCATGATCCTCCTCTTCGACTGTGCCATCAGTCAATCCCCCTCCCCCACATTCCTGCCCTTCTTCCTCCTTCCCTCCACCTTCTCCAATCCCAGCCCATACTTGGATCCGAAACATTGATTATCTAGTGCCTTGGGATATCCTCCTGCCGTGAAAGGCACCATACAAATGTAATGTTGTGCATAAACTGTGGAATTATTATTTGGTCTGGGCTGTGCTGCATTACCAGACCATGAATAATCCTCACTTCAGAGCAAATGGCCAACTGGAAAAATGTGTTATAGCCATGAAGGACAATTGACTCCAAATACCTCCACAAGAAAGATGATGATGATGTTTGCATGAGAGGTTAGAGCTAAAACACTTGCCTCCCACTTAAGGCAAACTGCAGTGCCATTGCACAAAAAAAAACTTACTAATAGCTGACACATTATCAATTCCAACCTTGCACCTACATTTTAAATGTGTGCATGACAATTAATGAAAGCAATAAATTACCTGCCATAGCAAATCTTGTATTTGATTCTCATTGCCTGAAGTTGCTGCTGTACTAAGTCTAGTAATTTAAACGTAATGTATGTAAATACTATAAATACCCCTGCACATCTTTGTGGGATATTCTGTGAAGACTAATCAAAGTGTTGCTACTCCCCCTTCCCCCACTCTGGAAAAAACAGCATGGAAATGTTTCTAAGTTCCTTGTCAAGGTTTACCCATGGTGAAGCTGTTGCTAATCAGTTCCCAGGCTCTTGTGGTATTTGGTTTGGAAGGTCTCGCTTTCCTGAGCTGGACATTTAATTATGCTTGGACAATGTCTCTTTCACAATGATGGATGTCTCAAAGTTAATATAATGCAGATCGTCTGGAACTCCCTGCCTCAATTCTTCCATCACCCCCCACACCCCTGCTTCCATACACACACTTTTTACCTGCCTTTAGATAGTGCCTGAAGACTTTCCTCTTGCACCCTGAGATCTACGAGATAAACATCTGTATTTTCTTCCTGCCAGGAAAATTTGTGCATAAATGGTGACAACAACAACAAATTGCACTTATTTTTTAAAAAAATAGTAATTTCAATCCACGATTGTTTGTGGGACACTGCTGTGCGCAATTGGCTGCCTTGTTTCACCCACATATATACAGTCAATTCACTTGATAGCATATTCTGTTAAGCGCTTTGAAACGTCTAGAAAGCGTGAAAAAGCACTATGTCAAATGCAAGGATTATAATTATTATAAAGCACCCTCCACGCAGGGCAGCAACGCAGAGTGTTTAACAATGGTGGAACATGACTCCTAGCTTGGTGGGTGTGGGGAGGTGACCGTAAGCATGGTCAAAAAGGAAGGTTTCAAGATGGGAATTGAAAAAGGGGCGAGAAGGGGCAAGTTGGAGGGATCGGGGGAGAGTGTTCCAGAGTTTTGGAGGTCCAGTGGCTGAAAGCACAACCCCCAATAGCAGAGCAGAAGGTGTGAGGGACAAGCAGGAGGCCAGTGCCAGTTGAGCGGAGGTACTGGTAGTAGACTGGGGAGTAAGGTCGTCGTAGAAGTAGGGAGGTGCCAGGGAGTGAAGTGATTTGAACATAAGTGTGAGGATCTTGAAGATGATCCATTTGGTGATGGGCAGCCAGTAGTGCCTGGCCAGAACTGGGGAGATGGCCAGAACCTGGTTGTGTAATACCTTTCACTTCAGGAGGATGTCGCAAAGCACTGAAAAGAAAGGTAATTGAAATCTAACCTCTAAAGGACATTTTCTCTGTTCAAATAAAAATGATACGTTTTCTCTCAGCAAATGGTATTTTCTGAAAACATGAAAATAGTGATCAGTGCACCAAATTGATATTAGAAGCCAATTTGCTCAGGAGCATAAGTTTGCTTCAGTTTGACAGAATGTCAGTAAGACAGGTAGCAAGACAACAACATGCCAATATCTTTGGGAGTTTCCCAAGGGTGTTCGGAATTATAGATTGCATACACATGGCATTGCGGCCTCTGACAGTGAACCAGATGGCATACCTCAGCAGGAAGGGTTTCACTCACATCAATTTGACGACAGTTGGTATATAGTACACCTCAAAGCATCCTGTGAGTCAGTAATATCTCCTTTCTGCTGAGTAATTAATGTTTTCCTGCACATTCAAGAATGAAGAAAAACTTCATGGCTGTTTGCGGGACAATCTTGTGTTCAAATTAACTGCCAACTTCATGGATAAAAATAATCTACACTGTACAATCAATCTTGTGAAAGACTTTGAGAAGTTCTCCTAAAGTGAAAAATGCTACATTAAAGGCAAGAATCGTTATTATTGTTATTCTACATTTTTCTTTTTTACTGAAAGAAATCACCCTGATGAATGAACCAGCAATGGCATTTCAATAAATGTACTTAATAAAATATATAATACATCTTGCAACAAGATTATAAGTTAAATCGTATTTTCTTAGGAAAACTTTTTTCCCTTCTTTTAGACTCAATACGGTCACCAGAAGTAACAGTTCCATGGAATTCAAAGAATCTCATTTGGAGAAGTGAACCTTGGATTGAGTTAATTGCTTCAAAATCTTTCTTGATCTCCACTTCACTAATGGACACACAATCATTTGGAACGGATTCCAGTACATCAAGATCAAGTACTGAACTGCACTTAAAATATGTTGCTTTGTATAAAATGAGCATTGGGGGAAATAATACACGTGTTTGCTTTCCCTGCAGTGATTCTGTCAAAATCATGAAAAACCTCACTTCCTATACTAATTACCAGTGAGGATTTAGTGCCATTCCTTGTTTTTCCAATTCACAGCTTAACAACAGTAACAAAATTACATTTGTATATTGCCTTTCACATCAGGAAGATGTCCCAAGGCGCTGGACATTTACTGCTTTACTTACCTGAGCTGAGGACGGGGTGGGGGGAGGGAAGGGGGGGAATAAGGAGTTGCTGATCGGTCCATCAAAGAGGAGAGTCTTGAGGCAAGACTTGAAGGAGGCCACGGAGGGTGAGGTGGAGGGACTGTGGGATGGTTGGTAAGGGGATAGGAGATCATGGATGTAGGGTGGGGCGAGTTTGTGGAGGGCTTTAAATGTGAGGACCAGGATCCTGAATTGAATCCTCTGGAGTCTGGATGATGGGGAGCCAATGGAGTCAGGCAAGGATGGGGGAGATGGGGTCAAGGAGTTTGGAACAGTAAAGGACACAGGCTGCAGAGTTCTGGATTATCTGCAGCCTGTGGAGGGAGGAATTGAGAAGGCCAACCAGCAGGGCATTTGCATAGTTGATCCAGGATGTAATGAAGCCATGGATGAGGGTTTCAGCGGCTTTGGGGGTAAGGTAGTGGCGGAGTCGGGCAATGTTGCGGAGGTGGGGAAAGGCAGAGCGAGTCATTGCTTGGATGTGGGGAAGCAAAGACAGTTGAGGATCGAACAAGACACCTTGGTTCCTGACTGGCTTGGTGAGGTTGACTGTGCAACCATGGAAGTTGATGCAACCAATGCCTGATGCAAGAAGGCGCTGGCGCAAACCAATCAGTAGAACCTCGGTCTTGTTGACATTCAACTGCAGAAAGTTAGCTCTCATCCAGGACTTGATGTCTGACAGACAGTCTGTCAGGACTGTGGTAGTCCTGGTGTCAAGGGTAGAGACAGAGAGATAGAGTTGGGTGTCATCCGCATACATGTGGAAGTTAACCCAATGTCTTTGGATGATGTCACCGTGGGAGCATACAGATGTTGAAAAATAGGGGGCCAAGGACAGAGCCCTGGGGGATGCCACAGGTGACAATGTGGGGGCCAGAAGAGAAACCGTTGATGGTGACAAAGTGTAGGCGGTGAGAGAGGTTGTAGTCGAACCTGGAAAGGGTAGGTCTGCGGACATTGGAACACTTGCGTTTCATTAAACCATAGAATTTCTCTTCAGATTTAGTATTTTAAACAGTAAAGGATTATATTGCAGGACAATAAATGACTGTCTTAATTATATATTATGTATGGAAAACGGGATGATGTACTTTTCACATGCCCAACACTTTGGGGTGATTTTTGTTGTACGGTACAATAATACATAAATATATGGCATTCCAAATATACACTATTGACTGTTTGTGTGATTTTATTGTGAGCAAATGGGCTGCTGATTTTGCTTGCAAAATCCACAGTCTCTTCACATTACAGTGAATGTGGGTCAATAAAAAATATACCAGAGATTGGGGTCTAAACTACAGCAGTGAAAGCGTGGTTAGGATGTGAATGTATTCTCTGAAGTTTGGAGGTTAAGCGATGATTGGATTGAAGTGATTAGAATTATGGAAGGGCTCGACAGAATGACCTGTCAGGCGTTTTTCCATCCCAGTGGATCCACCAATTACAAGTCATGACCTTAAAATCATGGTGAAACTGGTTAGCTGTTAGCTGGTAAGCTGAGCTCAGGAAATATTTTTTCATAGAGAGTGATTCAAATTTGGAATGCACTGTCCCAGAAAGTCGTGGATGAAAAATATGTTGAGGGATTTAAGAGAGAGGTGGAGAGGTACTTGGAGCGTAAAAAGTATTGAGGTATATGACCAAAAGCCAGGGAGAAGGGATTAGAGATGGTGTGGGTGATGGAATGGACTGTGGCAAAGCATATAGAAGAGTGAGAGTAAGCAGTGGAAATGTAAAATAAATTGATAATTGGAATTAGGCCCCGAGGTTATTATTTTACATATGGCAAACGTTGCAATACAATGCTTCCCAAGACAAAATGCATCTAGAATTTCAAAAAAGAAATAACTAATTGGTGAAGAATTCAATTGAAGCATATGAGAGATAAATGTAGAATTTGTTGAATTTAAGTTTCCTTTCTTTGTTGTTTTGGGGATGGCCACTTGGTCCAAAATGGTGCATTCTAGTCCTTCATGTTCCCATACTTAATTTATAACCATCATTGGTTATAGATATTGAACAATGCTACTGATAATATTTTTTGTAATAATATAGCGAGATTGGGTTGAGAAAATCACTTAAATGTTCAGGACTGAAGCTATTCTCCTGATTTCCCACCAATGTGCCTTGATCCCACTGCCTCAACCATCCCAGGTTCTCTTTCCGACTCATTCTTGATGTTAGGTTGTAAATTCAGATCTCTTTCTTTCTTGACCAAAATCTGCATTTTCAACATTTTGCCCAGAACATCTCATGCAGTACGCTGTTGGAAAACCTCATTCACATTTTCATCACCCAAACCCATCCTCACTGGCCTCCCTAAGGTCCAGCAACAGTAACTTCCATTTCTTCATAAAACTCAATTGACTATGTCCTTTTCTGCACAAACCATTGCATGCTTATTATTCCCTTCTCCCAGTGAATCTATCCATACACCTCTGTTTAGCAAACAATAAGTAGGAACCCGATTGTTAGTTGATTAGCGGATAGCTTTATGTGGCTAATAATTCCTTCAAAATAATAATAATTTGGTCAGTCAATTCACGACTGCTTTTTGCTGTGCAAAGTACTGTTTGCTGCTGCGTTTCACCCACAAATATACAATCAATTCACTTTACAGTATACTCTGCAAAGTGCTTTGAGACATCTAGAAGACGTGATAATGTGCTATATCACATATAAGGATTATTACTGTTATCATGTTGAAGAGTATCCAAACTAGATTGATAACTTCATATGTATCCCACTTGGTTATGGAAAATTCTCTACACATGGAATGAACAAACTCTCCAGAGTGTGCATTGGGATTTGCTGGAGTCTAACCAGCTAAAACCACATAGCTTGCAGTTGAAAGCACTGTCAACATTCCTACTGCATGTCTAACTAGGACCACTCTTTTCGTTAGGGCTTTGGCTTGTAGGGTTAACATGAGCTGAGTGCATCCGCGACCCCTACAACCTGGATTTTACAAATGGGCTGAAGGAAATCCCTGCATGCTCATCAGTTCAGAACCATGAAGGAGAACTGACTGGACCCATCTCTCACATGTTAATGTGGTTTGGAACTTTACTGCCCTTAAAGAGCGACAAGAACTCCACATTCTGGTAGGCATCGACAACTGCTAATGCCCCTTATATCTTCCATTCAGTAAATTCATGTGACCAGGCTACCACTGTTTTCTTGTCCTCCTTAATGTCTCTGCTACCTTTGACACCATTGACCACTGCTGTTCTGACAGAATATCTATCAGACATCAAATCCGACAAGCTACAGACCATCCAGAACTCTGCATCTCGTGTCCTCTCCCACACTAGCTCTATGACCCTATCACCCCTACCATTGCCCAGCTCCACTGGCTCCTCATCCCCCAGAGAAAAGAGTTGAAATTCATTCTCCTCGCCTTCAAGGCCCCATGGCCTTGCTCCTTCCTACTTCTGTGACCTGCTAACCCCAAATCAACCTGTCCTCTCCCTTCACTCAGCAGGATCTGGGCTGCCCCATGTGCCCACCTGGCCCAACCCACCATCCACCTCCACCCTTTGGAATGCCATCCTGTAGTCCCTTCTCTTTCTTGCCTCTTTCAAAGCACGTCTCAAAATCTTTCTCTTCAAATGCACCTTTGGCCACCTGCCTTTGACTTCCTGCCCTCCACCCCTCCTAGCCCCAACCCTTTGCTCGTGTTGAAATATCTGACTATTCAGGGCCTTGGGACGTCCAGGCGATGTGAAAGGTGCTATACAAATGTAATTTGTCATTGTTGCTGTTGTTCAAGGTCCCTCTCAAGTTATGTAGAACCATAAAAGTGCCCTTGGGGCACCCATATTCATATTAAACTGAGTGGCCCGTTATTCAAGATGAGGATTGCAACATGACATCTCCAGGTAAGTTGACAAAAGGCACAATATCAACTTGAGACAAAAGCGCTTCAATGTTCTCAGGAATACCAGGAACTGATACACTAAGTCCATCCGCCTTGATGATATTCAATACGTCATTGGTGAATACATCAAATAAGATTGGTGACAGTGGACAGCTTTGCCTTACCCCTTTTCAAGAGGTATAGGCTGGGTGATTATAGACTTTGACACTACAGTAACTCAACTTACATTATTGGGTAACTATCTTGATTGCGGGTCAGAAAGTCCAAGCCACATCAAGATTCCAGTTCATAGACTAGGTGAACACTCCAGCACTTGGAAGGAACTGCATACTGCAGGTGCTGTTCAAACGAGACAATAAACGCAGATCCCATCTGATGCATCTCAGGTTGGATGTTACACACTGTAGCACTGTTCAAAAAGAGCAGCCAGTTTTTTGTGGAGTCCTGGAAAACTATTTTCCAAATTATTCATCAGTGGCTGTTTATTCAGTCGGGATTCAAAGCAACATTTAATTGGAAATATTCAGATTTCTAAATCCCCAGTGTTATCCTGTATGGACATGATATAAACAGAATAATAGTATCAGCATGTGTTATGAAATTCTTTTCCATTATTTCCCACATGATGTCCCTATTGCATCAAAAATGTGAAAAATGCGATTTATTTTCAACCAGTTTTTCCTTAAAACTGGTTGAACTGTTGTCAGCCTGGCTGAATTTGTAGCACACCTCTGCGAGTGGCCGCTAAACTATCATTTCGTATTGGCTGACACTCCAGCACAAAGCTGAGGGGAATTGGTGTGTGATTGGAGGTATCAATCTTCAGATGAAACACTAAATCAAGGTCCTGTATGCTTATTCAGGTGGATATTAAAAGATCCCATTGCACTAGTTCGAAACACAAAATCAATTTCTCTTTGTGAGCTTACCAATAACACCCAGACAAAATCGTTCATTCATTTTATAGCTGTTTGTGGGATACTGCTGGGTGCCTACATTAGTTGCCTACAAAATACACAGTCACTGCATTTTACTGTAACTTAACTGCTTTGAGACATGAAAGATGCTAAGATGCTATTAAATGCAATGGTTATTATGCCTTATATATTTTTTTGAAACTGTTAAAACAATTTTTACATTGATAGTGATGTGAATTAAATAAGTCCAACAAATTAATTTAAATAAAAACAACAGCTTCCACTTAGCATGATCGAAAAGGAAGACGGGACTTGAAAAGGGGGAGAGTGGGGGGCACCCTGGAGTGAATTGAGGGAAAGTGTTCCACAATTTCAGGACATAGTGGCTGAAATCGTGACCTCCAATGGTGGAGCGGAGTGTGCGAGGGATGAGCGAGTGCCCGGTGCCATTTGAGTGGAGGGACCGAATGGTTGATTGGGTAGTGAGGAGGTTGGAGAGGTCATTTTAAAAAAGTATTGTTCAGTAGTAAGGCAGGTGAGTACTTTTTAATAGATTTAAATTGTTATTTGAGTTCTCATCAAATCATGCACCAAATGATTCCTGGTCCAGAGTGAATAATGAACTTTTGTTTTAAAAAGTTAAACTTAAACAATAGCAGAAGTGAATTTATTCACGCTGGAAATATTCTCTAGAGTTCATTGGCTATGCTCGCATATGCTTCCCTAAAGATTGATTGCTGCAAACAAATAATTGTTCTTTGGCATTTTTGTTGTACAGTGTTATCATATCATCAATTAATGATTGAAGCAGTTTTCCCATAGAATGAAATGAAACAAAAATTAAATGATGCATATCTACCTTTTGCTATGCATCTTAAGCCACATCACATTTCTATTAAAAGTTCTAAAACAAAACTTTTCAGTTAATACTTTTTGTATTTTCATGTTATTGAAGATTCATATGATAATCTTTAATAATCCTTGCATTTGAATATAGTGATATTTGAGTGCAGTGCTCTCCAACTGCCTAATTGTGCACCCAGAGCTATTTGGAAAGTTTTACAGATTTATTTGTGGTTCTTCAAGAAACGTCCCTCTATTCCTTACCTCACTGTTGGTTTCACTTTTTGGATAATAATAACCCTACCATTTATAGAATCTTATCAAGTCATCGAGACATCTCAAAGTGCTTCATAGAATATACTGTAAAGTGAACTGACTGTATATTTAGTGGCAGAAATATTTATAATGTTTGGGTTTACTGTCTGCTTTACAAGCAATTTCATCATGGGCAATACTTGTACAATAAACAAAATACCTGTATTTTAAAACAGGAGAATGTGGAAACAATTCAGCAATTCCCCCCCCCCCCCCCCCCCCCCAGTGTTTTGACACATTTTGTATTATTAATTCTACATTTAGAAGTATTTTAGACCCAACAAATGCTTCTTGTTCACATTACAGCCAGCTTCAAATGTGTACAATTGAAGCAAATGATCTGTCCACAAATTTAATGACTAGATTTTAGTAACCGTCTGCAATTTGAAATTGATGTGTATTTACCTGGATTTAATGTTGAACAGTTGAGCTGACTAACAAAACTGTCATAATTCTCATTATAATTTAGCATTTGTTGTATAGCTTACCTCTGCAAAATAGTAGAGGTAGAACGCTTGCTTCTGAGCTGGCGGTTTGAAGTCCACAACGCACACAATCAATTCACATTACGGTATATTCTGTGAAGCGCTTTGAGACATCTTAAAGACGTGATAAGGCACTGTATCAAATGCAGGGATTATTACATTAGTACATGTAGTATATTATGGCGTTCTTCATTGAATCCGAGAGTGCTTTACACGTCGATAAAATGTGAAAAGCGCTATATCAAATGCAAGGATTATTATTATTATTCTTATATTTATTGGTGGCTGACAGAGGAGGGGGAAACAGCTTCAAATGTGTGGAGGGAGGGCTGGGTAGGGGAGTGGGAGATGGAAAGGGGGTAGTAGTTGGTCGGGTAGAGGCGGGCTGAGCAGACCAATCTCTGACAATACAGTGTATTAACCTATAAAACTATGAGCTCAGGTTCTGACTTTCTCACCTGGAGGTGAAAAGGCTACTTGATGAACCAAGTGAAATATGTACACTTGAAGGAAGATGCTGCAGAAGGCACTACATGTGCAATGGATGCAGCACCTCTGGGCAGCAAAGATATTCAATCATTTGAGAGCAGAGAATAATTTTGGAAATGAACAGGAGGGAATTGACAAACCATATCCAAGTTGAACCAATGTCAACTCTGACAGTACAATACAACATTACATGTGTTTACATTGATACCTTTCAAGTCAGGAGAATGTCTCAAGGCACTTAACAATCCTAGCTTGGTATCAAAGCTGGTGGTGGGAGTCGAGGTAGCTAGGGAGGGGAGAGGAAAGCTGACCAAAGCGTAGTCAATAGGTAGGTCTTCAGTCTGGTGGGGGGGGGGGGGGGGGGGGGGGAAGGGGGGGGGGGAGGTTTACCTCTTTATTGGGGAGAAATTCCACATGGGTCGATATTTTCTCTACCTAGGTTATAATGCTTTGTAGCCACATTCTGGATACTGCCAAGGAGCTGGCCACCTACTAAAATTGGTCACTTTTTCACGGCTATTTGTAGAACATTGCTATGTGCAATTCTGCTGCCGTACCCATTTGCCTACAAATACAGTCACTCCATTTTACAATAATTTCTGTGAAGCCCTTTGAGACGTCGTTCCGACAATATCAGGCAAAATCCCAACTACAACTATTATTATGCTCTAAAATATAGCATATAAAATAACAAACCTAGACCCGAGTCAAATTTTTCCCCAAACATTCCAGTGATCTGACAGCTATAGAAGAACTGAAGGAAGTTGTGCTACAGGAGGATGGTGATTTAGATGTGCCTGACAGTCTGCATAGTCCATGTACTTCTGCAGAAGAAGAAACTGATGCCATGTATGTTAATCCCAGAGATGCTGGTTTGAAGGTAAATGATGTGTAAAAATTGACAATACATGACAACAGGCCAAACGAACTGTGGAATGAGAGGATGAATTGCTGGAAGGAAGCTGAGGTGCCAAAATAGAGCAGCTTTGATGAGGCTCTTGCCCCCCTGTAAAGAAACAGGCATCATGCCCACTGGTGACAGACCTTCCTACCCATCCAATGTTCTTATTGTGATGGGTATAAAAAGCAGCTTTTTGAAATTAATGACAATGTGCCAGATTTGCTGTCATACTGAAGATAGGTTCTCTTATTACAAGGCAACATTGTTCTGCTGCGCAGATCTGTGTTTGGCACGATCTCATCAGGGACAGCTATTTTTCAAATGAGCCAATACAGAGACTAAGGATAGCATCTATTGAATTTGCCAAATGGTTTAGAATCATGCCATTTTATAGAGATCTATGGAAGTAGAAGAATGATGGAAACCCTAGCCAATGTAGAAGGTAAACATTGAAGTACGGCCCTTGAAAGTACCTTTAACTAATCCAGAGACCTGCAATGCCTCATTGCAAAAATGCATGAATCAATCATGGGGGAAACAGAATTGAACTGTGACCTTTTTCTGTATCATAAAAGGCAGCAGCTGCTTATCTGAATTATAGAGATGCGTGTGGCAATGTCATGTTGGTCTCCTTTCACATTTCGCGTTCATGCATTTATGCAGAAATATTGTATTTTTATCGCTTTTAAAATGTATGCTGCAGCTACATCTAGCCTGCTCTGCCACTTACGGTGATTTGTGAAATGACTCACAAAACCCTTCTGTCCATTCAGGTTTGCCTGCAACCCTACCCTTTTCAGAAAATGCTTAGCAGTGGTGTACCCATTAAAAAAGTCTAAATGAACACTTTATCTACTGAGTTCAACATTTAGAAGGCTCATCCCGTGGAGCTTCTGTAGCTCAGTGGTTAGAGCAGTCGCCTTACAAGCGTGAGACCTGTGTTCGAATCCAGGCAGATCAGGGCGAAACCTTGGGCAAGTTTCCTTACTCCACACTCCTACTAATAATCCCTCCCAATAAAAACCACAATAATAAAAAATTGTCCATTTCAATCTACGACCGTTTGTGGGACACTGCTGTTCCCAATCGACTGTCGCATTTTGCCCACAAATATGCAGTCAATTCACTTTACAGTATATTCTATGAAGTGCTTTGAGACCTCAAATATGCGATAAGACGCTCTATCAAATGCAAGGATTATTATTATTATTATTATTATTATCATCCCTCAAGATATCGATGCTGAGAAGACAGCAGGATATTTTGTGGGTATTTTACTTTCTATGTTCTAGATATTTGTAATCAATTAAATATTTTAAAGTCTATATTGTGATTTTTTTTTCAAATTCTGTTATGAAATAATCGTTACAAATAAATAGCATTTGTGTGGAAACCATTTCAGCGGTGTCAAAAAGTGCAATACACCGTAATCCTGTAAACATTTTGGTGTCCCTCAATTTGTGTCCCTCCAGAACAGACGTTTTTTCATCATCACCACATCAAGCTGCTTTTTAAATAATGTCCTGACCTCTACTACCATTCCTGGCAATCTGTTTCAGCCATGACTACCCTCTATGTAAAAAAAATCATCTTGGTTCCTGTTTTGTATTAACCCTGTGCAACTTGAAAGCTATGTCCTTTTGCTCTGCTGGCTTGGTACATCCTATTTTATTGATCTGGATTTACTACCTGATTATGTTAGGCTAGTATTCCTTAAACAAATTCAGAGCCAGTGTTTTGGTCCCTCAAATCTGAGCTGGAATTTAAGATGGTAGGACACACGTGGCTTTTCAATCCAGGTTGTTTGTTTTGTTATTAACCTTCAGAGGTTAGGAAGCATAGGCATGTCTAAACACAAACAGCAACTTGTGTTTAGATAACACCATTAATGCAAGGTAGCATCTCGGAGTGCTTAACTTTTACGAAAGCATATTGCAAACAGTAGGCCCGGGCCAGACAGATATTGAACAAATGGCGACAGCCTGTTTTTACAATTCACTCTTCTAATTGTAAAGGTGTTAAGGTCTCAGCAGCCCTCCAGGCGTTACTAACAGAACTCGAGGAGAGCAGGCATTTGTGTTCCTGATTGGTGTCCTGTGCTCCTTCTACTTCTTACTGGCATTCACAGTTTCCATCCCACTCAATGTTTGCCTATGGACATATACCCGTCAGCCTGGATGAGTTGGTAGAATTCTTGCTTCAGAATCAGAAAGCTGTGGGTTCAAATGTCATGTCAGGACTTTGACCCACAGACTAGCTGACACTCCAATACAATGCTGCTTTGTGGAAGGTGCAATTCTTGACATGAGATAATTAACTGATATTCTGTTTGCCTGTTTGGGGGCATGTTAAAGATTCTGTGGAACTATTGAAAAAAAACTAGCATTTATATAGTATTTCACTGAGGATAGATTTCTTGACGAACAACTGCCTGAGATAAAATTGGTCACATGGCTGTGTATGGATCATTGTGGTGCATAAATTGGCTGCTATGCTTGCCTACAAATACACAGCTAGTACACTCTACAGTAAATCCTGTGAAGTTATTTTGAAACATGTCAATGGCGTGAAAGGGGCTATGGAAGATGCAAGGATGATTATTGTAGGCAGAGGAGCAGTGGTGCTGAGATGGTTCATTGTGCACATGGAACATATTCATTGTACTATGAATTAGTCTTCAAAGCCCTCACTATCTATGACCTCATCCTGGATGAGAACATTGATATGCTTGGGCTTACGGAAACCTGGCTCTCCCCCAATGACCCCGTGCCTCTAGTCGAGGCCTCCCATCCAGGTCTATCTCCAAACTCACCTGCTCCTCCTGGTACAACACTCATCTCCGCACCCTTAAATGCCAAATCTGTCTGCTCGAGCGCAGGTAGCGGAAAACCGGCCTCACGGTTCACCACCAACTGTGGCTCGAGCATCTCAACAGCTACCGCCGTTCTTTGTGTCAAGCGAAAACGGCTTACTATTCCAACATTATCCTGGAGGCAAACAACAACCCCAAAGTCTTCTTTTCCACCACTCACCACCACCTCCTCTGTGCACCCCCTCAGGCCTCCTCAATCTTCACTTCAAATGCAATGTGTGAGGAGGTCATGAACTTCTTTTCCTCCAAAATCCACAATATCCGCCAGGCAGCCTCATCCTCCTGCCTCTCGTCACCCTCGACTACACCCATCCCATCCCTCTCACCCTCCCCGTCATCAACTCCTACCTCAACCCCCTTCCTACACTCTTTCTCCCCAGTCTCTCTTTCCTCCCTCTCATGCACTCACACCTCCATGAAGCCAACCACCTGCTGCCTTGACCCCCATCCCCACTAACCTACTGCTCACCCAGCTCCCCCTCCTCTGCCCACTGCTGCCTGACATTATCAACCAGCCCCTCTCCACAGGATTAGTCCCTTCCCCCCTCATAACTGCAGCCATCAGCCCCCTCCTTAAAAAACCCTCCCTAGATCCCTCAAACCCTAGCCACTACTGCCCTATTTCAAACCTGCCTTCCTTTCAAAAGCCCTGGAATGCGTTGTTGCAAACCAACTCCGCGCCCACCTCTCCTCCCACTCCCTCTTCGAACCCCTCCAGTCCGATTTCCGCCTTGCCCACAGTACAGAGACTGCGCATGTGAAAGTCACAAACGACGTCCTCTCTATATGCGACCAGGGCTCCCTCTGTCTCCTTCCCCACATCCGGTCCGCCACCAGCACCACCTTCTACCACGTCTGATGGATCTCCTGTCTCCGGCAATACCTCACCCCAAAAGCCGCTGAAACCTTGGTCCATGCCTTTGTCACCTCTCGGCTGGACGACTGCAATTTCCTCCTCGCCTGTCTCCCCTCCACCACAATCCATAAAATCCAGCTAATCCAAAACTCTGCCGCCTGCCTACTCACCCGCACAAAGCTTCGCTCCCCATTACCCCAGTCCTTGCCAGACTTCACTGGCTCTCTGTCCCTGAGAGGATCGACTTCAAGATCCTCACCCTTATTTTCAAGTCCCTCCACTCCTCTGCACCCACCTACCTCTCTGATCTCCGCGCTCAACCCTCGGCGGCTGTGCCTTCAGCCACCATGCCCCAATGCTCTGGAACTCCCTTCTTCACTCCCTTCTCCTCACCCCCTCTCTTCCCAGTTTCAGATCGCATCTAAAGACCTTTCTCTTCGACCGCGCCTTTGGTCACCTTTCTACCCCTGCACCTGGCTCGATCCCGAGCTACTGTGAAGTGCTCTGAGACGCCATCCAACATGGAGGCGTTATATAAATCAAAGTTGTTATTGTTGTTGTTCTGTTATCACTTTTTTTGTGGCTGACCATATTGTTAACAACATTTCCTTCTATGATCACAACTTTTAAAGTTCTGATTATCTGTGGAGTCCCGTAGCTCAACGGTTAGAGCACTCGCCTTACAAGTGTGAGACCTGTGTTCAAATCTATGCAGGTCAGAGCGAAACCTTAGGCACGTTTCCTTACTCCACACACATGCCTAATAATAATAATCCCAATTTTAATAATAAAAACCTATAATAAATTGGTCACTTCAATCCACGAATGTTTGTGGGACACTGCTGTGCACAATTGGCTGCTGCATTTCGCAGTTAATTTAGTTAGTGGTCACCTCTCAGCTGGACTACACAAATGCAAACTACACTCCTCACTGGTCTCCCCTCTACCACAATCCATACAATCCAGCTCATTCAGAACTCTGCCGCCCGTGTTCTCATCTGCACCAATCTTCGCTCCCCCATTATCCCAGTCCTTGCCAGACTTCACTGGCTCCCTGTCCCGGAGAGCATCGATTTCAAGATCCTCCCTCTTGTCTTCACTCCTCTGCACCCCCCTACCTCTCTGACCTCCTCTCTCCCCAACACAGCACCTGATGTCTTCACACCTCCAGTTCTGGTATCCTCCTTGTCCCCCGAATCCTCCGCTCCACTATCAGCAGCTGTACCTTCAGCCACTACCTCTCGAAGCTCTGGAACTCCTTTCCTCACTCCCTTCGCCTCTCTCCCACTCTTCCTCGTTTCAGCTCTTGGCTAAAGACCTTTCTGTTCGACCGCGCCTTCGCTCACCTTTTTCCCCCTCCCCCTGACTCGGGATCTGTCATCATGAGGCGCTCTGAGATGCCGTCCAGCGTGGAGAGCGCTATATAAATCAAAGTTGTTGTTGTTATAGTCTATGAAGTGCTTTGAGATGTCTAGAAGACGTGAAAAGCACTATATCAAATGCAAGGATTATTATTAAAAGAATCTTTCTATGTTATGTATAGATGTGATACCCTGAGATCTAACAACAGGAATACTTTACCTTGGTGCAGATTTTACAACTTAATGTATACTTTTTACCCAGATCTTTTGTCCCACTGTGACAGTATTGGTTGTAGCAGTGATTGTCTCTGAAACTCAGTGTCTTGCATCTATGGTAAAGATCTACCTTTCAGTAGCAAACAGCTGGCCATTCCCATTGTATGACTGCTTTAAGAATGATGGCAGAACTTCATCAAAATGAGCCATATCCCCAAGATGATTTAAATGATTTGGTTATTTTTACAAACCTGCATATTAACCTCTATTTCAGCAGCAATTAGAGTTTCATTAAATTCATACATTGTTACAATAAAATTTTAAATCTTTCTATAAATTATTTTGATGGACTAAATACACGTTAAAAACATTTCAAACGTGAATACATGAAGTAATAAAACATATCAGAACCATTTGGATATGAAAGTTCCACCTACCAAACTAATGGAACCCGTAGCCCCTCTGCCTTGCTTCCTCCCTTTCCTCCTTCAAGACCTTCCTCTTTGACTGCACCTTCGGCTGCCCCACTAACTCTTCCCCCCACTTCCACCCTCTCCCCCCCCCCGCCCCCCTGCTCGGGTCCCGACCAGACTGTCCAGCGCTTTGGGACGTCCTCCCGACGTGAAAGGCACTATATAAGTGCAATTTTGCTGTGTTTTGTTGTAATCTTTAAAGGAATAGTCCCTTTTGTTTACAAATGAATACATTTTCCTTTATTCCTTCAGATGCTACAGTATTTCAAAAATATGTTTAATTTATTTCGCAATATGTTGGTGCTGCACATTTTGATTTGTTCTGCTGGTGTCTACGTTATCCAGAGTCAGATTCAGTGATAAATGCAACAGTGAAACTCAGTGTCTTGCATCTGTAAATCACACCTGTAAGTTTATACCACATCTTATCAGTCTTAGTGAACTTCTGGAAGCTTTAAGAATCTATCTAACAGTGGCCAAAATAGTCCATTAACATAGTTAGGCTTAACTATGCCTCAACTAGCCTGAAACATCACTAACAGAATAAGATAGCTACCTTAAGTCAGGTAGGTTATACATCCTTTTGGACCCATTGGACCAAGAGTCAGTCTTGGTCCAATTCTTGGGCGAGGAGGGTCACAGTATTCCAGGGCACTGCTGATGACAGCACAGTTAGCCTGGCTCATCAGCTAGATGGAAGGGCAAACCAATCAATTTTACTGGAGCCTGGGTCTCTTCCCACTCACCTCCTATTAACCTTGCAAGCCAAAGCTCTAACAGACAGGATGGGTCCCAGCTGGACAAGCAGTGGGAGAGCTTGCCAGTCAATGCTCTCAATGTCAAGTTCTGAGTTTAAACTGGTTGGAATCCACACACTTTCAGGTTCCTTGGCTTTTGCCAACCTACGCCTAATATCTAGCGGAATTCAGTAAGCAGGATGTGTTCCTCCATTCCAACAAATATCTCTCGAATTTCCCTTTGTAGTTGGGATGCTTGGACCTCTCAGTTTGGTTTGGATATTCTTAAGCACCGTGATGGGTTTATGCAATGTGTCAGACATCTGGCTGACCAAAACAAATCACACACTTTAAATCAGGTAGGGCAGACCATTCTGCACCATCGATTGGCAGATTTTTATAACCTTGATGACGTTATCTAGAAATGTAGATGTTTTGAAAAGAAAAAGATGGGGACTCATAAAATGTATTAACAAGAAAATTGAGAATGAACAAGTGCCTTTCAGTGGGTGAGTAGACTAAGAAATAGCCCAATCAATAATACATCTCCCAAAGGATGTCAAAAGTGGTGATTTCTCACTAAAAACATTTGAGTGCTTTCAATAGAAATTGAATTGTTGACAAAAGATGTGCAACCAATAACAAATAAGCTACTGATGGCTTTGGAGCTTTGCAGTCAGAAAATGTTATTCACTAGAACAAGCCTGTAGAAGAAGGAGCAGCTGTTCAAACCAAAGATTGAGAAATGATGGAGCCACAATTCAAATTTGCCTACGAGAAATACCCTTTTAAAATGCAGCTACAATGAAGTCCTGTAGCTTAGTGGTTAGAGCACTTGTCTTGCAAGCGAGAGACAACCACAACAAAATTACATTTGTTTAGTGCCTTTCACATCGGGAGGACGACCCAAGACCTGGGTTCAATTCCCGTCAGGTCAAGTTTCTTTATTCCACGCACCTAATAGTAATCCCTCAAAAAATACAATAAGAAATTGGTCATTTCAATCCATGACTGTTTGGGGGACACTGTTGTGTGCAATAGACTGCTATGTTTTGCCCACAAATATAGTCAATTCACTTTACAGCATATTCTGTGGGGCACTTTGAGACGTCTCGAAGATGTGCAAAGCACTGTATCAAATGCAAGGATTCTTATGATTATGTAGTATCTGAAAAGGGGTAAAAGTGCTTTCTTCAGCCAAACCACTAGTAAATGTAAATGAAAATATTGTATGGTTTAATTACATAGGGGAAGAAAGAAATCAATGGATTTGCATTTGATGCAGGGCCTTTCATGACAAGAGGACATATCGCAGGAATTACTGTCAAGTGATTTTCTATAAAGCATGGTGTATTTTTAGGTACACACAGTAGTCATAACAATGAATAACAATGTCTCACAAACAGCATGAAATGAAGGCCAATTATAGCTGGGAGGATTATTGGATGGGACACCAGGAGAAACTCACTTCACTTTTATGCCACAAATCCCAAAATACTAAATCAAGAATAAATAATGATGGAACATAGACTTACCTAGACTCATGAGAATCTTTGGGTGGGGAGGTGGGGCTTGGCCACCACTAAGCTTGAATCACTCTCGTATAAATGCAATTTGTTGTTATTGTTGGAGTGGCCAAATCAGTGATACTGCCTGTAGAATCTAGTATTGATTTACTGCTGGTTATTATTTCAGATGAGATATTAAACTAAGGTGTGGTGGGGGTGGGGGTCAAAAATCCACTAGAGACGCTATTTGAAGAGTGAAAAGAGTTTCTCCCGGACCACACTTTCAGATTAATATTCCTCATGGCCGTTTGAGGATCCATGATAGCTCAAATGGCTGAAGCTGTTGCATTCAAAAAATTGTCATTACATTCAACAGCAATGACCTATATGCCCTCTGTGATAAGGCATTGTAAAAGTAATGTAGAAAAACACAGAAGTCGTTGGGAACACTCAGCAGGTCAGGCAACATCATAGGGAAGAGAAATATGGGTTAAGGTTTCAGGTCGATAATAATAATCATAATAACAACAAAAATAATAATAATAATAATTGTCAGATCTTGTGGATGTTGGAAGGGAGCAGTTTATGACAGACAAAGAATGGAACGAGGAAAGAAATACAAAGGATAAGTTAGGTGGAGTCTAGGAGATGCTGAGATTTGAGGAATAGTCATTCACCTCAGACAGGAGTTTATAAATGAAAACATTTCAAATGGGATTTCTTAATTGGAACCCCAAATTGCAAATAATACAATTATAACATACAACACAATTTTAAATTATATGTACAATAAAACTATGCTTTTACATTTATATAAAAGTTGTTTTGGGTAGTGGGGGGAACAAAACTAAATGGAGTGCATAAAACAAAATAACTCCCTTAGATACTGTGGTCCATGTTCTATTATTAATGATAATTATTTACTAGAGGAAATGGCTAATTGTCAGAGGAAATAAATATACTCTATCATTGAAAGTTGTGTAGATTGTACATATCAGAGGATGACATTTTTTTTACCCTATATTAAACAAAATTATTGTAATTAAATGATTTCAATTCTGAAATCAATTTCCAGTGTACTGTTAACAAGATTAACAGGGATTAATTTTACGCAACAACATATTGAATTTATATAGCGCCTTTCTAGTCGGGGGCATGTCTCAAGGCGTGCACAGCCTTTTCGATGGATCAATGACAAGTAACTGTTTGACACCAAATATTTAGTTTCAATTTACATAAATCCATTAAAAGAGCAATTCAGTGAAAAATAATTTTCCCTCATATTAAATTCAGCAAGAATAAGTGGATAATCATGGTTGCATGTGTTTCTGGATATATAGTCCTTATATCACTAAAGCAAGTAACATACATGTGTACTAAATGATCTGTCAAAAAAGAGAGTGCCACATAAGTCAATTACGCAATGTTTATTGCATTTTGTGTTGTATTTTCCATAGAATCATCTACGGCAATGCATTAAAAATGAAGGCACTCTAAATTAATATAAAGTAATAGCAAGCATGCAATAGAAAAAAAAGTTGCATATATATAAAGGCACATATTTCCAAGCTGAAGCTTGGAATACAGTTACGAAACCTTTAATGGATTGAAAGCTATCCTTTAAACTATTCAGCAAGCAATATCATATATATATTATATATAAAGTGGACACCAGACTGCGGTACATTACCAAGTGTTGTATGTGTACACTAAGCATAAATGAGTAGTTTATATTTCTTGTGGATATCATGGATAATCGTATTAATATAGGCATATTACTGGTGCCTGCATACTAATCCTGTAAAGTTTCACAACTCCATCATCACTGCATTGAAAGTATTGTCTTCATTCATGTACTACTAGATCACAAGTATTTTGTTGTAGTGTATCTTAGCAGTCAGCTGCAAAATAGGAATATCTCCCAATGTGAATGGATCCTCTGTGTTCTCTGTAGGTTGCTTCCAACATTCAGATGGATCAATGGCATTGATCATTGGTACGACATGTGGTCTTGGCATTCAGAATATTTATGTTTTTTTTTAAATATAGCAAAGGAATTGGAAATCAGGCCATATGCTTGCTTGATGCAGCGCAGCAACAACAAATTACATTTGTTTAGTTCCTTTCACATTAGGAGGATGTTCCAAGGCATTGGACAGCCAGGGATCCGTACCGAGCTAATGGATGGGATCAGAAGTGGGGGAAGGTGGGAAGGTAGGGTGAAAGTAATGACACTTTTTAAAAAGTACTTGATGTGTTTGTTAAACACACAACCTGTTAAGAACTATATTGGGTTTTTCCTAGGTTTCATTAGTAAATTGCAAAAGGTAACTTCTTGTGTTGCTCGCTACTGTGAGTTGTAGAAATAAGTGAGTTGTAGAATAGGGGATACGTATATGGATACCTACATATATAAAGTCCTTCATTGTAATGGTCTTATTCTCCTTCACCCTCATGTTGTCAATTTTTTTTATATACATTAACCCATTAGGATAGTCTCCACAATGGTTTCTGTCTTTTGGAGATGGTGGAAATATCTATTTGTTTCATACAAAGCCAATCTGTACATTTTCCACATAGAAGGCTGTATAATTATTGAAATATAACTTTTCTTGACTGAAAGTATTGGACTTCACTTTGCTGCTTTCTTTCATTGCTTCTGATTTATTCCACTAAAATGCAAGTGCTCAGGATATAAAACGGATCATGCAATCAATGTAAAATGTCCTCCATCATTCCGTGCAATGCCTTAAGTGATCACAATATTGCTTGTCTAATTACATCTTTATTACACCCGATTAAATTTCTCTCCACAGCAGTCTTTACAAACTATAACCCTGACTTCACATCAGGATTAATAGAACAAAGAACCCTGATCTCAAAGCCCAGCACATTTCATCGGTGCTTGTTCATTCAAAAGTGATTAATCGTCACTTAGCAGCTTTAACAAGCAAGAATATTATACAGAGTACTCTTTCTGTTCAATATTCACACTTACGTTGATTTTCCAGGATTCTGCTCTACTGTAATTAATACTTTGGCTACCTCATTTCTGCAACTGCTGCATGACGTTAACCATTATGAATTCTTTCTTACCATTAAAAGTTAATGAACTGTGTAGTAGCTAACTTTTCAGAACAACGGTATAACCTCCTTCAAACAGAATTAACTTTCAGGTCTGGCAGTCACAATAGGTATGATGCTGCCAGAAGTAATCATTTATTATCCGAAAAAGAACTATAGTAATGCACATTGGTGACACCACAGGGAGGGAATTTTTGATATGAGAGCTCTATAGAACCAAAAGGAGCTACCTTAATATCCATGATATCGTGAGAAGAAATTACAACCTTATTTTCATACTAGAGCGCAAAGCTATTCAAGTTGATCTTCAGGAATATGCAGCCCAGGAGTATTATTACTAACCTGAATCACAAGCAAAGTAGAAAACTGGGAGCAATTATTAAAACTCAAGAAGCAATTATTTGGGTGTGGTTGCATCCAAATAATAAAATGCAAAAAAAAATGGCAGATCATTACATAGCTGGAATACTGACAGTTATATTATGTTCAACACTCTTTATAACAGAATTTTGCTTTGACACCACAAAATCCTGTCGTGGAGAGTTTCACATTTTCATGAGTTGGCAAACAGAGCTTTACAAATTGAGAATCAGTGAGAGCAGCAAATGCAAAGGCTTAAAATGATCAACTCTTCACTGCATGTTCACAAAACCTTGCCAACCCGAGACAATTTACTGTAATTGAAATGGAACGAGCAGCTTTAATAAATGTGAAGGAAAGATTCAGGGTATAGATCATGAATTACCACATGGCAACATAGAGGAACTTGATTCCAAGAAAGCACATTCCAGGACTTTCCACCGACTAAATGATAAAAGGCTGGAATTCAAATTTTCACTACATGCAAGCAGTTTTAATTATATAAGGTGCACTAACTTACATGGTAAGTGATTTGGATATATTTTATCACAAGTGAATCTTCATTATATTTTTGTTCACTTAGTCATTTTAACATGAACAAAATTACCTAAACAGATAACTTCTTAATCATTTTGACTTTTTAACAGTGTTTTTAAAAGTACAATTTCTTTTCAGAGTTTCTTAAATATTGGATTAATCGTCATAACTTTTTAAATAACTCTTTGCAAAGGAAGTATATCATAATGTACTTTGAAAGATGCCAGAAACAAATGAATAATTCAGTAAAAAAAATGCTTTTGGAAACTGTTTCTGTAACGTGTATGTATTCAATGATATTCTATTAAATCTTCATTGAAAAACAGATAATGTATGATCGAATAAATATATATATGCTTTTAGTGTTTTTTAAAAATATACCAAAATAATGGCCACTGACACTCCAAGTTTAGTGCATGTTAACAATGTGCACAGATAAGGGGAAAATGCATATTCTGTCACATAAATGCATGACGTGCCATTTTCAGGTAAAATTGTCAACTTACTTCTGGCTTACTTCCCAGAAGACAAACAATGCATTTCTGTCAACTGCAACTTTCAGCATAAATCATTCAAACTGACAACTGTAATCATAATTTTGGAGAAGAAACATAAAACTTTCATGACTACAATAAAATCAAATAGGGTTTTGTATTCGTAAATGGTCCTGTGACTTTTTTTCATGTGACTTGACTTTTTGCAATTTGCAAGTTTTTGTGTTAGTCCATTTGTGAGTCTTTCATTCAAAGTAAATGTTCCTACATTGCTCTTTATAACTTGTACGTTATTTTTTTCTGTACTCCAGCTAAAGAAAGGAAAATACCAATGACAACTAGTAGTCAGAAATAGAATAAGTTCAGAGTTTTTCTCAAAGCATCAAATCATGACTGACAGTCTATTAATTTGAATGGTTCACTTTATTAAACCGTGGGGAGAATATTCTCTATCTCAGGCAAAATCAATGTAAAATGACACAGCACACACATTGGGGTGGAGAATTCAGTGATCATAAACATTGTTTATGAAATTACTCCTCTCTTCATCCTTTTAACACTGACTATATTCTCTAGTGCCCTTTAAAATTAAAGTCTTACCACCTGAAATATGTGATTTTAATCGTGCAATTCTACATTGTACAAGTGGCTCACAATTGTTTACCAGATCGATTGAGGTACACCCTTCACTCAACAAACACTAGTCTGCTTCCTGACGTGAAAGGTGCTATACAAATGTAATTTTTGCTGTTGCATCATGTTGTATTTGCATCATTTCTCCTATTCTTATCTGCCCAACATTGACAAGGGGGCTTTCAGCCATTCTGCCTGGTTCTTTAGAAGTCCATCCTAGAATCTGTCCGATCTGGATTTCTATCACGTTACTGAGATCTGGATGTTCTATTGGTATGGGAATTTATGGGCAGCAACTCTGAAAAAGGAAAAGCAAAATGGAAGAGCCTGTAGAGGCATTTCACTTCTCAAAGATAAGCATCTGATGCGGTATAGCACTATTTAAGGGTCACCTGTAAGAGAAACTGTGACTATGAAGACTGAGGTTTTGGTGAGATGTTGTGACCTACATGATGTGGCATTTAATTTTTGGCAATCTTGATATTGCTTCCACCATCAGTATTGTTCCATTATTGCCCTCATAGTTGTCACTAAGAAAAAAAAATTACATCCAGAAATATTCTGGGGAAGAAATTCCACCTAGCTTTCAGCATTTGTCAATTTTTAAATATGTCTTAATCTTGAGCTGGTTTTCCTTAAGTTCTTTTTTTAAGGACTACAGAAAACCAGCCTCAAAATTAAGACTGAAATCAGTAATTTGCCAAATTCTGGTAATCTGAAATGCTAGAAATCTACAGTAAATATACACCCAGATGGAATTTCTCTCCATCTATTTTTAAGGGCTAAATTCTGGATCAATTCTCAGAAAGCAACAAAAGCAGTTCAAGGGTTTAATACCTGAGAGGTCAGGAGTGCAGATTATACTGTAAGTGAGTATATGCAGCATTAATCCAATAGTTAACATTAACTGTAAGGATTTTATTCCCTGATTGTACAAATAGTGCATGACCACTCAAAACAGTGTTCCATGTAAATGCAAATTCTTCTGGTGATACCCATAAATATTTCATTTTAAACCTTTCCCAAAGCTATAATTATTTGATGGGCTTGGAGCTTTGGTTAGATACATGGCTCGTTTACGATCTTCTTTTTTTAAATTCTATTTTGTACCCAGCTGATGTAACCTTCAATCCAACAGCATTCCAAATAAGAGCCTTGACAAGAGAAACATTTGTCTTGTAAAAACATAGGACAGTGTGTTGATAGGTCTGGTGAAATAGTGCAAGCGTATGTCTATGTGTGTGTGATGTGGTGGTTAATTTGTCTCATGAAGCATACATGTAGAAGCCTCCACAAGCCTCTAACAATGTTATTGACTGGCAATTGCACTCAGGAGCCGGAGACAGTGCCCTATGATGAACAGGTGTTTGTCCTCCTAATGTGAACGGTGCTGTATAAATGTAAACTGTTGTTTTCCCATATTGAAAGTCTGCATATCAAATGTGCATATTGTGCATATTATGTCTGCTGGATTCATGAGCACCCTTTGAGTGCAGTGTGCTGCTTCCAGGATATTACTTGCCTACCTTGTGCTCTCAAAATTGGAGAGTGAGCATTGTAACTCTAACAAATGCAGGAAAACTACGGCACCTGAGGCCAAGTCCACTCTACATCTGGGTAAAACAGTTGTGAGTATTGTGCCTACTCAAGCTGCTCTGCCAGTCATTAATCTATGCCATAGATTCTATGATTATATGTTGGCAAAGATCTGCTGGTGCACTCATACTGCACTATTGTGGAAGCATTCAACTGTTGATACCCAATGGTCTGTATGAGTACAGATATTTGTGCTTCAATTAAGCATCAGAACAATTTTGCTGTTTCTAAATTGGTTTCCCAATTGCATCTAAGGCAGAGCTTACTTCTGCTTGCTCTGAGATTCCAATTCACCTACAGCAGCTACAGGAGTCAAGCACGCATCTTCTAACAGCTGGTCAAAAAACTGCAAAATATGGATCACGTATTTCAGACATCTGAGTTCTGAAATTTCTCACAATGTTAGCCTTTAGAATAAATGCTCCTAAAATTTTATGAAAGCCTTCAATTCAACCTCTTATGTGTGAAAAGCTGTCTTCAAAATTATGATTGAAATTAAGATTTAAATTTTTTTACACCATCTTAATTTATAAGACATTGGTCTTAAGGTTAAAATATAAATCCACCATATCTGCATATATCTTCACATATTTCTCCATTAAAATATTCTCCAAAACCTAGCAAGATTGTTCCATGTTTTGCATATGAGGAACCAGCCTCTTATTGAAACAAAATTCACATAACACAAGTTTAAGGTTGCAAAGGACAATTTCAGCCAGACACCAGAACATTTTTACACAGAGGGTAATTCATGGCTGGAACATATTTCCACAAAAAGTGTTTGAGGCCAAATCACTGGATTTGTTTGAAACAGCTTGATACTATAAATGGAAGACAATAAATTGGGTATTCTGGAAGCATAAGATTAAATCGGTTGAAGGATCTTCTTCAGCCAAACCTCTCTTGTGATCTTGGTAGGTCCTCATTCTGATGATTCTCTTTATTCGGGATTGTCATCCTACTCTGACTCGAATTTGCATTGACATCCCTGAACGGTGCTAAACAAGTATGTTCCAATGCTCACCTGCCCCAGTGCCCCATTCATAGTAACCTGCTTACTCTCATCATCCTTTGGGTACCTTTATTTGGGTTTGGTGTCTGCATCTCAAAGTCATTGAACAGATGGTGAGTTGGGCAGAGCAGGAAGAACAGTTCATCTTGAAGTTGTGCAGAGATGTGCTCCTCTGGGGGGATATCTCCCTAATTTTCAGAAAGTACCATTGCTCTCCCATTCCAAAAGAGTGATTGCTTGTGCTGTATATCGTTGGAAAAAATATTTCCTCAAGCAAATAGAATTTCAGCAATGCTGTAAGGAAATTAGTCATAGTATAAACGGCTTCCTGTGCCCACTCTTTGCGTGTTTAATACCTATGATGCTATCTCTGCCTATCAGTTACAGAACCGCCTCTTTGTAGGGGTGGCAGGGAAGACTTTACATCCTATCTAAGCATAAGGCAACCCCCATTTCTTCTCATCTGTGCCACATCAAAGTTGAACCTGGTCTGGGGATATAAATGGATGGAAGCATTTCGGTTTGAAAATCTAGGATACATTCTATATTCAGATTACATGCACAACATACATAACACAATGAACATGACAACAAAGATAACTATCACTAAGTTTAGCTTCTCAGTAACTACCATGAGGCCACAATGCATTTACAGACAAATAAAGCTGTTTTCCAAAATACTTTATATTTGGCAATGACTAATATTACTGCATAGTTTGCAGCTATTTGGGCAAAATGGTTTCTTTTCCCTACCTTTACGGCTGATCTCCATTGAATATCCTGCGGGCCTAGAATTTTATTTCTCGCCACTCATGTCTACTCTTATACTGATGAGCCTCCCTCTCAACAAATAGATCTTCCCCAACTTCTGAGACAGAGTAGAACAGAGCCACCTATCTAGCCACTGAAAATTTAATTTAGCGCTTTTAACCCTCGGCTGTTTCCATAATGAACCTGCACGCTCCAAATTGTATTGCTGCCTCAATACGCAATTACGCAGTTAGGAGGCCCCTTAAAAACTTTTTTTTTTTCCAAAGGTGAGTTTTTCATTTTGTAATCAGGCACTCGATTTGCTACTAAAACACTTTTACTCTCTCCTGGGAGGTTGGCCACAGAAGATGGAGAATTACAGGCGCTCAGAGCGGCATAAATGGTAGCATGCCCATTGGCACACACTAGGGATAGACACACATTATTTTACCAGGTGGAGCATAGTCCTCTAGGTGGAAATGTGAAACACCGTTGTTCTTTTAAAATTTCAGTATTTTGATTACCATCTTAAAAACAGAACAGTTCAAATTGCCCATGCTTCCTTAGTTCTGACCTATTGGCCAGCACAAGCTGTTAGGATTGATGTGAGCTCAGACTTTAACAGGGAGTCAAACCACCTGTGCTCTATGTGGCTCTATTCGGATGCAGATTTTTCCAGTGATATTTTGTCAAGTGTTCAAACTGTGGTGACATGGTCAACCATTCCTGGATTATCTCGTATCTCTACACATTCAATCTCCTCTTTCCGCTCTGTGCGTTTCTTTTTCTTGTGTCTTTTTTTGGATGGAGGGAAAAATGTCAAAAAGACAGGTAATATAACAAAGCAATGTAGCAGTGTGCAGATGGCTGTAAGAAATAAGCACTTAAACAGTGTGAAGGTCAGATTCGAAGGCACGAAAAACAGGGGTATTAACCCTAAAAGAAAGCAAGTATTACTCTGTAAAATGACTGCTCCATTCCATTCTAAAGAGTTTTTGATACACTGAGTCCTGGTACGCTCCTTTTCTAAAACAAATGTAAAAAGCAGAGGTGCACAGTGGTCTATGGCATAGTTCAGGGAGTAGATAAGGCACAAGATTGAGATGCTGTCCATATCTACTTTCCATAGTGTCATAAATCCAACCACACCAAACTCCATTGATGTTACACTAAGTATCACCCAGATGTTACCCAAAGCATTAATAACTAGAGAAATAGTCAGCACTAGAATAATCAGGATACTAATACTTGAGTTCAGGATTGGTGAAGTAATAGAGGAGCTGAATCGATCCATGAAAACAAAGGTTGGATTGAACACAATATATTTAATCCTAGAAATGAGTGAGTGTTTCCGTAGTGTTTCCAGTAGATCGATCATGTCTTCGTGTATGTTCTCTGCAGTTCTAGCCACCATGTACACACGAGATGCAATGATGTCTACTTCTTCTGCTGTCTTTGAAAAAATGATGTCATCCATGTAGTTTCGAAACTCAGGTTGCTTTAGAAAAGAGGTTGACAGAATGTTGATGAAATCGCTTTTGGTTAGTACTGTAAAATTCATTTTTTTCAAATAATGTAAGTAATGTTCAATCCACGATATTCTGATAAAACCCCTGCTAATTACTTGTAAGTCTTCTTGTATTGTTGCATTCCAATATTCTACTGGCTCGTAAATATAAAAACCTATGACTGGGCTGTAGTTACTGAAGTACTTTTGCTGGGCTACTGTGAAAGAAACACTTTGTGAATCAGTAGCGAGCATGTTAACAAGATTTAATCTATCGCTGATTTGTAAACATCCCATAAAGGAAAATGACACGTAAATCAGGTACAGCAACACAACAAAAGGCTTGACGTATGTATTAGTGATCCATTCAGTGTAGTGCTCCCTTAAAAAACACTGAATAAAATGTTTCTGGTAGGGATCACTTTCGTGGGAAGTGGATGGCTGGTATCCATCATTCATCATGGTTTTGAACCAGACTGGCCGAGAAGCTAAATATTCAGGAGAGGGAATTCGACAGCAAAATATACTATGGTAGCGGTTCTGTTCCAGCTGTCCAGCAAAGACCAAACATGAGCCATAAAAGGAAAAAACATAGAAGTAGTTCACCAGAACAGTGATGCACATGTTTTGACAGAAAATTTTAACAGATTCAATATTCGTGAATGGGCTTGCACCCATACCGAAGGTGATGATGTAGAGTGAGCTTGTCATAGTGTAGGACACCATCACATCAGAGTATGCAGCCGCTATTCTTTCCTTAAATGGCTGGTCTTCTTTTGCTCTCCGCCATCCAGCTAAAAGCTCAAACACCCCTTTGGTTCCATGACCTTAAAGAGAGAAAAAGAACAAGACTGTAATGCAACAGTACTGTGAACTCTGAAACAGTTACTAAAGATTCCTGTTAGAATACCCATTGACCCATGGAAAATTCACTCTGGATTTTTACCATGGGAGAACAGAGTTCCTGTGGGTTCCATCCCCCTTTGGACAACCAAGGTTCAGCCACTGCTATTAAGAAATAGTTCAAATTAGACCCCATATGTTAGTACTTAAATAATTTATATATTTAATCAAAATGTAATATTTAAAAATGACACGAACATAGGATTTAACAGTGGCAGCTGATTTTTTATATTATTCAGTTGAGAAAATAGGTGAAAAGGTAAAAGAGGACCCACTGTGAATGTCAGATAATGTCAGATAATCTGTGTTACAAAATACAGTACCTTGTATTTTAACCTTCAACAATATAATACTGTACTTGTATTTGATATTGTGCCTTACCACTTCTTTGAGATATCTCAAAGAGCTTCACAGCATACACGGTAAAGTGAATTGACTATTTTGTGAGCGAAATGCAGCAGCTAATTGCGCACAGCAGTGTTCCACCATCAGTTCTGGATTGAGTGAATTGAATCAATCTTTATCATAGATGAAGTATAATAACTGGAAATGAGACCAAAGATGATGTGTACTCATCATAGCAAATGTTTAGTTTCTTTCCTATTTGGATAGTTTGGCCGTTTGGAATCTATTTGAAACCTTGGGATGCCCATCCAACGTGAAAGGCCTAACCCTAACGCTAACCCTAACTCTACAAATGTAATTTTGTTGTTGTTGTTTGGTTATCAGCTACTTGGTGAAGAATTCAATTTAGGAAGTACAAGAACTAGAGTGGGAATATTTTTAATGTTTATATTTTTTAATTATGGACTATCTTGATGGAATGCAATAATAATATATTATAATAATCATTGTATTCACAATATCGCCTTATCACATTGTTGAGAAATCTCAAAATCTCAGGATATACTGTAGAACCAAAGATGACTGTGTGTGTTTTGTGGGTATTGAACAATGGGCTCTACTGGCTCCTATATTTGCCTACAATAAACAGTCACTGGATAGGACAAAATTACTGTAAACACTAAAATCTTAAACACAAAGATATTTCGACATTTAAGATGCGACACAAATACAACTTCTTTTTATCCTATTGCTATTGTGTATTTATTCCAGTTAATATAGCAATGTTATTTGACCAGGCATCCCTTATATTTACTATCTGTACAGCATATGAAGAACATCAACATTTTATTCATGTTCAGAATCTGGCACCAGCTCAAGCACAGCTCAGTGCTGCAGGATATCAGTACATTGCTTGCGTGCCAGTACATTATGACCCAGATTGAATAAATCCTTGGTGAGGTTCACCTCCTCAGAAAGTGTGCTTTACTCCTACCAACACAGTTGATCATCAAATGTAGTTTTCCAAAATATTCTCAAATATTTTAAAATGTGAAATTTAAATACTGACTGGCTGTCAACAAGGTAAGTTGTTTTTGTTACCTGGGGTCTTTTGGAATGTAGAACATTCTAACTACAACAGAATTAATTGGCCACTAGATTCAAGATTAGATAACAGACCGTCGCCAAACATGCTCTCATTTGTCTCCAGCTTGATTTTCAATAGTGCAAACTGCTTGAATATGTGATATGGCTCTATATTGCAGCTCACTCTACTAAAGTGTGCAATGAAAAAATAAATATTTAACAACAAATGACGTTTCCGGCTTCTGGGATTTAAAAATCTAAGAATGTAAAAATGTAAAAACACTGAATCCATCTTGTTATCTCATGCTTTTCCTAACTTAATAGTGAAACACTAAATAAAATAGACACACAGTACAATGCACAGAACAATGAACTCCAATGTAAATGCTCACATCTTTGTGCATAAAATTGTACATGGTCAGCAAACAGCTATTGTGAAACAATTTTTAAATGAAAACCTTATCTGGAATAAAGAGTAGGGTTATACAGGATTATTCCTTCTCAGATGTCTTTGGATTTGTATGATTCTGTTTTATATTCCACCATTGACTGCATTATCAACAACACTTTGCATTTACGAATCCTGGGTTTTCTGTGTTTCTGTTGTAAATAGACAGTGAATTCATAGCATAATCTGTGAAGTGCTTTGTGACATAATAATAATCATCATCATAATAATCTTTGTATTTGATGTAGTGCTTTTCATGTCTTCTAGACATTTCAAAGCGTTTCACAAAATATACTATAAAGTGAATTGACTGTATATTTTGTGGCGAAACTTAGCAGCGAATTGCGAACAGCAGTGTCCCACAAACAGTCATGGATTGAAATGGCCAATTGTTTTTGAGGGATTATTATTAGGCTTGTGGAGTAAGGAAAGTTGCCTAAGGCTTCGCCCTAACTGGAATCAAACCCAGGTACCTCGCCTGCGAGGCGAGTGCTTCAACTACTGAGCTACAGGACTCCATCCTCTCGATGTGAAAGGCATAATATCAATTGCGATGATTATTATTAATATACAAGTGCATATTACATTCAACTTCTGGGACATGAACAAGTGCTATTCTCAATCAACCATTGCTAGTTAAATAATGGTGGCCAGATGAAATTGTTCATTGACTGTTTATGGGACAATGTTGTGCACAAGTAGGCAGCAGGCTACACAAAAAGAAGTCATTACACTTGACTGTAAAGCATTTTGAGATGTTTCAACATGATAAGGCGTGATATCAACGCAAGTCCTTTTTCTCAGAGAATTTAGTAAGCGGCACTTATAATGATTATTTGGGTTTAATGATCATGAATAGTTTTGTATAAGTGACCAATTGCCATCAATTGTATTGAACCAATAATATATAATAAATGTCTTTTATATAACCATGAATGCTGAAGAAAAATCAGCTGTTAATTGACCTGTATGAAGAAAGTTTGACAGCTCATCATGATGTGTTCAGCTGCTAATTAACCACATGGGAACCCTAAACATGTATGAACAAAGAACACACTACATAATTTTTTTAAATCCTTGCATTTGATCTCGTGATTTTCATGTCATCTAGATGTCTCAAAGCACTTCACAGAATATACTTTAAAGTGAATTGACTATGTTTGTGGCCGAAATGTGGCAGCCAATTGCGCACAACAGTATCCCACAAACAATCGTGGATTGAAGTGGCCAATTTTTTTTTTTAGAGATTATTGTCAGGCATGTGGTGTAAGGAAACTTGCCAAATGCTTTGCCCTGCTGGGAATCAAACCAAGGTCTCTTACTTGCAAGGCAAGTTCTCTAAATACTGAACTATAGGACTCTGAATTGATTAAATTATGGTTGAACTAACTCTCAGATTAGATAAAGAGGGTATATCCCTCCAGTGAAAGAGTCCACACTCCATACCAAACAAACAAAAATCATATAGATCTGGAACTCTCAGTAATTTGATGACTCTTAAAAATGATAATTTATTTCTGCATGTGTCAGACATCTGACCACTCAAAAAAAACTACATTTTGTGTAGAGCCTTTCAGGTTGAGAGGACATGCCAAAGTACTGCACAGAACATACTCTAAAGGGGTATGAAGGAGTATTTTGTGAGCGAGTATGGCAGCCAACTTGCGCACAGCAATGATCCATAAACAACAGTGAACGAATAACAAATTTTATTGAGGGGATTGTTGGCCAGGACATTGGGAGAAGTTCCCTTCTCTTTTTCAATCGTGCCACCTGAACAGGCAGACAAAGCCATGATCTGATGACTCATCTAAAGGATGACAGTTCCAATAAGCAGTATATGTTGGGAGTGTCATCTTAGGCTATGTGTTTGAATTTCCGTTGTGAGTCATGAATCCACAGCCTTCTGACTGGCTGTCAGACAATCTAAAAGTGATGATTGTAATTCTTGTTTTAGGATTGTGAGGAATTATTATAAAAATAAATTGAGAGATTTTATTGACCTTAATCTTTATATGGAAGGTATTGTTTCTTCACTGTCTGCTACCTTTATGTTTCTCGCTATCATTTTCTTAATTACTGATCTGCTACGGTGACTTCGGCTATGATTGGCTTTATTCACTTCATGGTTATTTGTGTACAAATAACTGTATGCAAACTGCCTGCTGCATTCACCTCCAAAACACACAAAAAGACACATACATAAGAATTTTCTAGGCCAAAGAAGGCTAAGGTCCATTCAGTTTGCCTTCCACTATCCTGGCAGTCACATGATATGTCATGTCCCAAACAGTCACTAACTACATTTTTAGGTAGATTCTCGGAAGATCTTTGAGGATGTTTTGACAATGTAAAGGATGCTCTGACAACTGCAAGCATTGGATAACAGATCAATCTTGGCTCATGTTTGGAGCAGATTTACTGTGAATTAAACTTTTATGTATATCTGATATTAGTAGATTACTATTCTGTTCTTGAAATTCTGAAACCTGTAAAGTAACAACGACACTAATAATTCATTGCAAATAAGGAGTCACGGTTAGAATGGAAACAAGCAGCTATAGCACAAATAATTCAATGGTAACTGTTGCAAATGGACACACAAATAGAGAAGCAAATATCAACATTTGACTGAATCAAATACTGTGGGTAAAGCAACAGAGAAACAAACTTAAGTTCTTTAATTTAAATCAAGTTAAATATAAACTTTATAAATAAGTTTATCATTGTTGTCCTGAAGAATGTTCTTTCCATGGTATCAATCCTCATATGCTTGACTTCAAGATTCTCGCTGTGGTGTTCAAATTGCTTCATACTGTGGCATCTCCCTACCTCTCGGACCTCCTCACTTCCTGATCCACCATCCAGTGTCTCTGCTTGACTGCCACCAGCCACTTGCTTATCCCGCAGACCTCTGCCCCACCATCGGAGCTCACAATTTCAGCCACTACACCCTGAAACATTGGAGTGCACTCCCTCAGTCTCTCTGCCTGCCCCCTCTCTCCCATTTTTCAGATCCTGCATGAAAACCTTGCTCTTCGGCTGCACTTACGGCCACCTTCCTCCAGCCCCCTGGCTCGGAGTCAGGCTCTGCCATTGCTAAACTCTCTGAGACACTACCCTCCGTGGAGGGCGACATATATAGTTGCTAATTAGCTGAAGGGAGATCAATGATTAACAACAACAACTTGGATTTATATAGCGCCCTCCGCACCGGATAGCATCTCAGAGAGCTTGAAGTGCAGATGCAAAAGTTTAAAGAATTGACATATTTCCTGACGACTCCACAAGCCATCCACATATTAATTTGACAAATGCAAAACTACTTTTTCTAGCAGGCAATACTATTGATAGAACTCCAAGGTGTAATTAAACCTTGTAATACTGTAGTAGCATTCTGCAAGAGTGGAAAAGTGGTTTAAAATACAGTCTACACTGTGAAGCGCTGTGAGACGTCTCGATATATATCAAATTGTTATTATTATTTAAATGAATGTGTCATTGGTAGAATTAAGTGGCTGGAACCATAACTGGCTAAACAGATTTAAATCTCCTTGATACAAGTCACTTGCTGATTACTGCCTAGAATACAACAAAGTTTATAATGATTTAAAATCATAAGTTTATGTCACTAATCGTGTGCCTGTAACTGTCAAGGTAACTACTGTGGTAGAAATATTTGTGGCCAAATGTGGGATTAAATGTTTAGGAATTTCACCAGCTGTTTGATGCTAACAACACAACAGAATACATTATACCAAAACGCAAAATACTGCAGATGCTGGAATCTGAAACAAAAACAGCAATCACTGGGAACATTCAGCAGGTCAGGCAATTTGGGATCCACGAACCTTTGTCAGAACGGTTCCAAAATGTTGATTCACTTTCTTTTCTCCATAGATGCTGTCTGACCTGCTGAGTATTCCCAGCGATTTCTGATTTTGTTTCAGAATACATTGTATCCCTGGCTGGTACTAGCTTTTGTCATCGTGTGATTGTAAGAATGATACAACAACAACGACTTGCATTTATATTGCACCCTTCTTGCAGGATAGCCTCTTAACAGTGATGGAGCTTGACACTGAGCCACAGAGGTGACCATAAGCATGCTCAGTGAGGAAGATTTTCAGATGTGATCTATCGATGGACAAGGAGAGGGCAATCTGCAATTCCTTGAATTTAATATTGAGCCTTATCATGTTGTCCAGATGTCTCAAAGCGTTTCACAGCGTATACAGTAAAATGAATTGACTGTGTATTTTGTGGGCACTGAAGCAGAGAGTTGTAAAGTTTTGAGGTGTAGTGGCTGAAAGCATAGCTGCTGATGGTGGAGCAGAGGGGGCAAGAGACGTATACTAAACTGGAGCCAGTTTAGCAAAGGGAGCAGGTCGTAGAGTGGTGTGTGAACAGGTCAGAGACTTAGGGATGTGCAAGATTCAGGATAATTTGCCATTTCTTTAGGGAGGAGCTGGAGATCTGGCAAGTCCATTGAGCCAACCATGTGCTGCTTCAGACCCACTTTTCAACACAACATGGAATGAGAAGCTAATGGACTTAATGCATTCTCATCTGCTGGTTGTCTAATCTATCTTCAATTTGGCAAGATCTTTCACAAATGCATTCATTATTGTACAATTATGCAGAAAGAATCTATGCAATTAACTGACAGCTTGGATAGCGAAATGTACGATTTATTATCAGCACAGGGGCATATAAATAGCTCGCCATATGTTTGCTATGATGTTAAATCATAAATGATATGAACAGTAACCTTTAATTTTCCTTAGTCATGTGTCTAATTAAAGATTATCTCTTATCAATATGTTGGCCAGTTTAGACTGACTGACAAACTGAATAGTACAGTATAGTGCACTTGAATGTTGGGCTAAATTGTCACGCTGCTGCAACAATGACTATCCGTATGCTGTAACAAATGGAAGCTTTTGCTACACCACCTGTGCCAAAGCTTATTTTATCCTCCTTCAGGACTAATGCATCAGTGCTCCTTTGTGTCAGAAAAAAAAATCTTGCTGACTGAGGGAAGCTTTTTCTGTTACAGAATGCACTGTCTTCATGTTGTCTGTACTTTCCTCCTGTCAAGCCTTTACAAATCCTAACAGTTTCCTGAAAGCTAAGTACGACTAACAGATGTTAGTTGTTGGTGTTATTGGTGCTTTTACAATCCAGGGACATCAAAATGTAACACGTGACACTTTGGGGTTTTAAACAACAAACGGTCTGACTTTCATTCCAGATAAGTTGAAAGCAAGTATTTAACGCACAGCAGCAGTCTGCTTCATGGAAATCTGCACAAGTTCGAATGCTATTGATTGCTTGCTTGCAGAAGAGAGAAGACCGAAGGGCAGTCAAGATGACGGTTAATAAAGCACTGTCCCACAGGTATTTTGTCCATGTGGATCAAGTGATACAGGCAGGATTGGAATCTGTTCTTGCTGTTTGCTTATTGATATTAATGTACAATCAGATATTGATCCTGGTTGTCCAACATATGGTTTTCTGAAGCTGTAACGTACACTGATTCAACTCTCCAAGGAGCTTTGTGAGCAAGGATGATATAGATATTGGCGATGTGCTGCAGACAGCAATTTCAAGTTTGACAAAAACTAAGAATATCTTTAGAACTGCTTTCAATCAGATAAATTTGTTCTCTGCACCCACACTAAAACATGTCTTTCCTATCCAGCATCAACCTTGTTTTTGAATGAATCAAATGTCGTGATCCAGACCGACGTTCCTGATTCTGGCTGTTGATTGTGAAGAGCTTTGTTCCAGTGACTGTCCTAAACATTCCCTTCACATCCCTGAACCGTGCCTGTCCTACGTGTCTTATTCTTCTGCCTTGATATAGTTAAAAATGTTATTCTAGGTTTACCTTTTTTTAATCCCATTTATCAACCCATATTACCTCTAAATAGTGTCCTGTGAGACAGGAGCAGCTTATCAATCTTTATATCTCATTCACTTAAACACTGGGGAACAAACTTGCTTTCCTCTGTACTGCTCTAGGGCATTGTTAACCCTTGTCACAGAATGAGGAGAACTACACCAACTACACTCAATCTAGACCAGAGTTCTGTACAACTGAAACAAGACTTCTCAGGATTTGAACTCAATTAATTTAGTAATATAGCCTTGTTTGTTTTCTTTACAAATCATGGTATGAATGATTTTGCGGGGGGGGGGGGGGGGGGGGGGAATATGTTCTGAATAATACTGTTTACATATGATGTGCAATGAATCAACAACGACAACAGCGCTTGAGGAATCAACGAACGCCCTTGGGTCTCCTTCAACTGCCCATCTGACAAGTTCTATCCCATCCATGGAGTAAATGTTCCCCCTTCCCCATTTTCTAGATGCAATATGTTGTGTTATATGTTTGAACTGTAAATAATGAATTCGGAAAGCCGTGGAGCTCTCTCTATAAGATCTTGGCTGACTTCTCTGATTCTGATTCCCAAGTTTGTGCCATTTGAAAATGTAAATACTTTGCACTAGGTGAGGTAATTTATCTGTGCTGGAGACTTGAAGATGCTATAGCCACCCTCCCTATTTTTACCTAACTTCCCTTTTGATTACTCACAGGGTAAAGGTTGCCAGCAAAGGTGATGGGAGGCCAGAACACTGCCATCTTAAAAAAAAAGCTGGATGCTGCGATGGGGGGGACGACGACGACTGTATAATGTGTGTTTTGGAAGGATGAGATCAATGGGCCTTCTTCATCCAAACTAAACTTATGATCTATTCTTTGCTTTCTTTCCTTCGCTGGCTACTATTCCATGCCCATGTTTTATCTTTATCATCCACTAACTTTATTTTGTGAAGGAGTTTCTCATGCAGACTTTATTAACATATGTCTAGTCACATTACATCAGATAGCTTCTCACTATGGGATGCGCTTATGATGCTGGTAAGGCCACATCTAACTCTTTAGAAGCCAGATATAATTATGTAGAAAGATACGTGACTGTAAATATGTGTTTCAAAATCATTTTATCTCTCTTCCTCCACTCTCAACTCCAGGATCAGGCTGCCTGTCAGACATCAAGTCCTGGATGAAAGCCAACTTTCTACAGTTGAACGTCAGCAAGACTGAGATTCTCCTGATTGGCGTGTACCAGTGCCTCCACACCTCAGGCCCCAGCAGCATCAGCAATCACAGATGCACACTCCACCTTTCTAAGCCAGTTAGGAGCTTGGGCATCTTGTTTGACCCTCAACTGTCCTTTCTCACCCTCATCCATGCCTCCCTGCCTTCTCCCACCTCTGCAACATTGCCCTACTCCAATGCTGTCTCAACCCTCAGGCCTTTATAGCCCTCATACATGCTTTAATTATATCTAGGCTTGACTAGGCTAACTCTATGCTTGTCAGCCTCCCAACTCTTCTCTCCACAAGCTGTAGATCATCCAGAATTTTGCAGCTCATGTCTTGCCCTACACCAGGCACCGAGATCCCATCACACCCATCCTTGACTGGCTCCACTGGCTCCCCATCCCTCAGATCACTGAGTTCAAAATCTTCATCCTCATCTTCAAGGTCCTCCATGCCTTGCCCCCACCTACCTCTCTGACATGTTAACCTCTTGCCAATATTCCCACTCCCTTCTCTGAACAGGCTCCAGCCTGCTCCATGTCCCCTGCCCACCCTACCATCATCGGTTGGACCTTCAACCTCTCTGCTTCCACCCTCTGGAACTCCATCTCACATTCCCTTTGCTTCGCTCCCTGCCTTGACTCCTTTTAAGGCACGCCTCAAAACCCTCCTCTTTCACCATGCCTTCAGACATCCTCCTACTCTCTCTGCCCTCCACCCTCCCTGATCCCAATTCCCCTCCCCGCTTGGGTCCTAATCCCTAATACCTGAGTGTTGAGCACCTTGAGGTGGCCTTCCAACATGAAAGACACTTTATCAATGTCATTTTGTATTGTACAGCAATCCCTGGAGCAGACCATTCCCTTCCTGTTTACTCAGGGTATAGATCATTACTTTGGATTTCAGAACAAATTCCCCTCTAGATAGCAAGCAATAGAGCATATATGCATAATTTATAAATTCCAATTCAGAAGGCTCCAACAGAAGATCAAGGACCCAATTCTGGGATTCAGCAATTTAAGTGCTTTCAATTTTGAGTTGGATAAGTGCCTAATTGAATTGATACTTGGTTTCCATTTCACAATGTAAAGTTGTGGAGCCATGGTTCAAACAAACGTGCGGTCCTTCAAACACAAACAATGCAGTTATTTGTATTGTTTGAATAAAAAAAGAATTTGACTTTTTGAAGGTGAAGATATCATGGGATGTAATCACATGAAGAACTATGCTTGGGATGCTGTGTACTGCATGATGAGGGTTCAAAATATTTTCTAGGAGATTATTGGCCAGAACACTGGGAGAAATTCCCTTTTCTTTTCAAATGGAATGTAACAATGGGAGGATGATATTCAGTCTGTCAAACCTATTCTACAGTTTATTAGATCATTTCATATCTTTCGATTTGTCTTCTCGGCTTTTCCTCACATACCTTAATTACCAAGTAAAATATCTATCCACAGGTGGGTGCACTGTAGTGAGTGGACAACAAGTATTTCTGCAAAGAAGGTGGGCTGCTTTCACTCACTTACCAACGGCAGGTTTCAGATTCAACATATAAATAGATATGGTGTCCTGTTCTTTTCTACCTATCACTAAAGTACCGTGCGTTTGTTCAACAGATAACTTCACTATTTTGTCCCTTTTGATTCAATATTATGATAAGAAAGACGTAGAAATCAATCATCAGTTACAACAATGGAGTTGTAGGTGCAAGAAAAACAACTGCATGGATATAGCACCATTTACACAGGGTAGCTATCCATGAGTACTTCACAGTGGCAGAGTCTGATGATGAGCCAGGGGGAGATGCAGGGGCGAGGTGATCGTAAATATGACCAAAAAGCACGGTTGTGTGTCCGTGTGGTGGAGTTTTGAATGAATTCGATCTTGTGTTTGGTGGATCTGGGGAAACCAGCAAGGGGTACTTTGGAATAATTCAGCCGGGATTGACAAAGGCACAGTCAAGGATTTCAGCTGCGTTGGTTGTAAGGTGTGGCGGAGGTGCACAATACATTAGAAGTTAAAAAAAAGTAGTCAGTTGCATCCCAGCTACTTGCCACAATGTTAAACAAATCGTCTCTTGCAAGGTTCAACAAAATTACTCGAGCTGACAAAAGCTTCAGCAAAATCAATATTTAGTTTTAATAAAATGACAGTCTCTTTACAGATTTGGCAATCCAAATTTGAATGGGTAGAAGCATGTGCATCAAGATCTGGTGAAGCTGGGTGGATAAGTGGCAAACACAGTTTAATAAAGGGATTGCTGTAAAACTATAATTCAGCAGCAAAAGAATGGGTCATATAGAACACATGCAAATGTTAAACATATTGATCATCACATTTCTCACTCTCTCTCCTCTGTGAGACTTTCTATGCTTTTTCGTCAATTGTCCCAGTGACCACATCAGATCTCTCCTGGGCAAAACAAATGGTGCAAAAAGATGAAAAACTAGTAGAGCAATAGGAACCGTCAGATCCGGTTACCTACCGGCGATCCGTGGGAGGTGGAAGAAGGCGGTGCTGGTGAGGGACCGGATGTGGGGAAGAAGGACAATTGGGAGTCGAATCTGACACCTCGGTTGTGCACAGGTTCGGAGAGTTTTAGGGGCAGGCCGTGAAGGTGGAGGAGGTGAGAGCCATGCGAATGGAGACATTGACAAGAGCCAAAAAGTATGGCCTCCGTCTTGTCAACATTCAGCTGCAAGAAATTTGCGCTCATCCAGCTCCTGATATCCAACAGGCAGGCTGACAGAACATCAGGGGACTGGGGGTCACAAAGTGAAGTGGAGAAATAGAGTTGGGTGTCATCCGCATGTGGTAATGTGCCCCATGTCTGCGGATGACATCCCCAAGAGGGAGCGTGTAGATGAGGAAAAGGAGGGGGCCAAGGATGGATCCCTGGAGTACCCCACAGGTAACTGGGTAAGAGCGGGAGGAAAAGCCGTTTGTGGAGATGTACTGCTGGCGGTTTGCGAGGCAGGACTCGAACCAGGTGAGTGCGGTCCCACTGAGGTGGATGACAGAGGACAGGCGGTGGAGGAGGATGGAGTGGTCGACTGTGTCGAACACAGCCGACAAGGCCAGGAGGATAAGGAGACAGAGGGAGACCTGGTCGCAGATAGAGAGGACGTCGTTTGTGACTTTCACAAGCGCAGTCTCTGTACTGTGGGCAGAGCGGAAACCAGACTGGGGGGGTTCGAAGAGGGAGTGGGAGGAGAGGCGGAGTTGGTTTGCTACAAAGCGTTCCAGTGCTTGTGAAAGGAAGGGCAGGTTTGAAATAGGGCGGTAGTGGCTAGAGTTTGAGGGATCAAGGGAGGGTTTTTTAAGGAGGGGGGGTGATGGCAGCAGTTTTGAGGGGGGCAGGGACTGATCCTGTGGAGAGGGACTGGTTGATGATATCAGCCAGCAATGGGCAGAGGAGGGCGAGCTGGTTGAGCAGTAGGTTAGTGGGTATGGGGTCGAGGCATCAGGTGGTTGGCTTCATGGAGGTGAGAGTGCGTGAGAGGGAGGAAAGAGAGACTGGGGAGAAGGAGTGTAGGAAGGGGGTTGAGGGAGGAATTGATGACGGGGAGGGTGAGAGGGATGGGGTGGGGGTGGTAGTGGATGACGAGAGGCAGGAGGATGAGGCTGCCTGGTGGATATTGTGGATTTTGGAGGAAAATAAGTCCTTGACCTCCTCGTATTTCACATTTGAAGTGGAGATTGAGGAGGCCTGAGGGGGTGCACGGAGGAAGTGGTGGGTGGTGGAAAAGAGGACTTTGGGGTTGTTGTTTGTCTCCAGGATAATGTTAGAATAGTCGGCTGTTTTTGCGAGCGACAAAGAACGTCGGTAGCTGTGGAGATGCTCGAGCCACAGTTGGTGGTGAACCATGAGACCGGTTTTCTGCCACCTGCGCTCAAGCAGCTGGTTTTGGCATTTAAGGGTGCGGAGATGAGTGTTGTACCAGGGGGAGTGGGTGGGTGATCCTCACCAGTGTGAGGATCTTGAGGTTGAGTTGTTCGGTGATGGGGAGCCAGTGGAGCCTGGCCAGAACTGCTGAGATGTGAGTACAGAGTTTGGTCCGGGTCAATGTGTTGGTAGCAGAGTTCTGAATGAGCTCCATTTTTTGAATAATGGAGCACATTCAGCTGCAGGAAGCTTACACGCATCCAGGCCTTGATGTCTGCCAGACAAACTAATAGAACATTGGTGGATCTGGAGTTGGTACTGGAGGAGGCAAGGTAGATTTCTGATTTATCTGCATACATGTGGCAGATACCTTGTGTCTGCGGATGACATCGCCAGTGGGAGCATATGGATAAGGAAAAGAAGAGGGCCAAGGATGGAGCCCTGGGGCGCCCCTCAGTTTACTGGCCAGAGGCGGGAGGAGAAGCCATTTACTGAGATGAAATGGAGGTTGTTGGTTAAGTAGGACTCAAACCATGTGAGTGCAGTCCCACTAAGGTAGATGAGAGAGGAGAGGCAGTGGAGCAGGATGGCCTCGTCGACTGTGTTGAACGTGACAAAGAAATCCAGGAGGACAAGAAGTCAGGGGGAGCCCTGGTCACAGATAAAATGTTATTTGTTGCCCACATCCTCTCCAATCTCTTTTCCCTGCATCTAATGTGGATGAGGGAGGAGGGACTCGAACCACAGAGGGTTGACTCAATTCCGACATTCTGTTGCCAAGCTTGTCACCTTGGAACCAGTTCAGCTCCAGGGAGAACCCTCTGTGAATTCCTTTGTCAATCATCATGATATGAAAAGCATTATTCCAAATGTAAGGACCATTATTATTATCATCAGTATTATTTTATTATCATGGGCTGCCATTTCACAGTCTCCAGTAACTATTTTTGTTCTCTCCACATCATATGCATAATATAAAAAAACATATTGAGGAGCCCTAATTCCATTGCACATAAGTTTATTTTTATCTTGGTCTATCAGAGCTATCTTGAATTATACAGCCTTGAACTGGTCTAATATCTATATTTTCCATTCTAAGGGCAATTTAATGTTCCGAATGGATCTTTCAATTCCATTTCTGATTAAAGACTGAAGACACATGTACTTCATCATGCATTTACTGTATGAAACCTGAGCTCTCACTGAATAACCTTGGTGCTAGGTTCCCTTGACTATAGGGTGAGATGATTAATGAATTCAGTTGTAAAGTTATGCACTTACAGTTTGCAGATCAGAAAGAACTTTGCCGCTAACTCCAATTCTTGTTACTTCTGATTATTATGGCTTGCTATCTGTTAAAGACTTTACTTCTGGATATTATTAGTAACATAGGTGTAAGAATAAGTCAAAATGTAATTTTGTATTGTATATAGCCTATTAAGCCTGCTCTGTCATTAAACCCCTTTGATTCTAATTTCCAAATTATTTTCTATATTCCAAACTATTTTCCATATTCCTTAATATCATTAGTTAATAGTTATATCTCTGTGTCTCTCTGGAATGTCAGAAACAACTTTATATCCACCTTCTGAGGCACCGTTCCATGTTCCCATGACCCATTTAAGCGCTCTGGGACTCTACCCTGGTGAGGTTGACTATATAAATGTAAATTGTTGTTGTTGCTGTTGCTGTTCTTTTGCTAATTCTCCTTTCACCAATGCAGTCTGATTTTAAAGTTATTTCCTATACTATTTTGTCTCAAACATTTCTCAAACATATTGGCATATTGACTGCTGTCTCCCAATCATCCAAATCCAAGGGAGTGGAGAGAGAGGTGATGTGTGAGAAAAGCTGCCTAGCAACAATGCATTTCTAGAGCTTCAGAGAGGTAGTCAGAAATGGGATGGTGATTAAGCTTGTAAGGTTAGAGGTGTCAAGAGTTTTTTCCTGTGGAAGGTTGTGATGACAGTTGTTTTATGGGGAGAGGAACAGATCATAGGGAGAGTGACTCTGACTGTCTTTGCCTGCGGTCGCCTCCCTCCTTCCATCTTCCAACTTCACCACATTGCCATCTCTGACCATAGCTGGCCCCGAAAGCTGCCATAACTGTTGTCCATTTCTTTGTCACCTATTGGCTGGACTACTCTAACGCTCTGTTTGCCAGTCTCCCTCCTCCACTATTCATAAAAGTTAACTAATTCAAAAGTCTGCTGCCCGCATTTTCACTCGCATCAAACTTTGTACCCCAATTACCCCCGGCCTTGCCAAACTCCATTGGCTGCCTGTCACAGAGCAGATCAACTTCAAGATCCTCATTCTAGTGTTTAAATCCTCTATTTCTTGGCAATCCCTATCTCTCTAACTTCCTCTCTCCTCACAGCGGTACCCACTGCCTCCGCTCTACTGGGTACTTGTCCCACGAATCCTCCACTCCACCATCGGTGGACGTACCTTCAGCCACTACACACTGAAATTTTGGAACCCCTTCCCTTAACCCCTTTGCCTCACCCCCTCCTTCTCCACCTTCACGTCGCGCCTAAAGACCTTCCTCTTTGACTGCGCTAATGTTACCTTCCCTCTCCCCCTAGCTTGGCCTCGAGCTTCGCCATTGTGAAGCTGTCTGAGACACCGCCTGGCGTGGAGGGCATTATATGAATGCAAGTTGTTGTATTAAGCTATTATCTTGTTTTTAGCTGTTTTTACCTGCATAAATGTGCCATTTTCAGTGGCTACCTGCATAGAAAGCTGCTCAGAACCTAAGATATTAGATTCCCAGTGAAGAGAATATGCGAAAGACCTGAAAGAAACATTGCTCTAGTTGGAGTTTACTTAAAATCAAACTATGGATATCATTCTGAAATAATAATCGAGATATATCATCAGATACTAAAGGGTGAGTGTATGAGCTGGTGTTTAGGTAGATGTTTCATATCATGTGAGAACTGAACTCAGATAAAGGCACAAAAGGAACAGCTGCCTTTCAAACATTCTAAGTAAGAAGGATGTTGGCTAAGTACTGGGAGGACATAATTAATTATTTTCAACTAATGAGAAGGAAAGATCTGCATCGATCGATAATGTTATGGAGAGCATTCTGATGACAACTTAACTATGCTGTAGAATGGTATTCAAGGATTGTGCTAGAACCAGAATACAGTTCAAAAACAATTATATTATTAACACTGAGACCTCAATCCACATTCCTTAATTGTCTAACTTGTGAAATGTGCAAAACACAAGGTGAGTTGCATAAATTTCAACTCTCAGTTTACAATGGCAGTTATGCAATACTTGCAGATCAACTGCAAATCTAAAGTCTGCAAAGAAAACAACAGGTAGCAAAAAAGAATAGTGGAAAATATAATGTTACTAATGTCCGGCGATATATCGATATATCGGTTATATGGATATAATTTTTCATATCGATATTCTGACATTGGAATTTAAAATATATTTTATATAAATCAGAATATTTTAAAAAATCAGTATATCGTAAATATTGGTATATCGTTTCCGGCGATATATCAGTATTATCGATATTATCGGTACAATGCAAACTTTTTCAATTTAGCTTGTCGGCGGCATTGCAAACCTCCTGGGCCTAGAGAATGGAATGCGCGCATGCCCCGAATGCGTGCGCGCATCCGAATGCGCGCACATACCGGAATGCGCACGCACCCCCGAATGCGCGCGTACTTCCAAATGCGCGCATATGCTCAGTGTAAAACCCCCCGAAAATATCAATATATCGGTGTATATATCGATATGAGCCCACTGATATATCAATATAGGAAAATTTCCATATTGACGGACCCTACTTGTTACATTGATCAACAGTGCTTTTTTTTAGATTGGGGTAATTTTAACTTTGTAAAGTGACAATTGAAATTTATGCAACTCACTTTGGATCTGTAAGCCATAAACCTTGCAATCAGAAATTGTGATTAAAGCAATAAATCCAGTTTATCAATGTTGCAAAATGTAGCCCACTGGAGAGAAAATGCAGCAAGCCAGGAACCTTTGTGGATCAGATAGGTATTCTGAAACAAATATTTAAACACATTTTAAAACATCTTCCTACCGCTTGTCAGGCAACAAGACCTGGATGAAACATAATTTTTCCAACTCTATGTTGAAAAACTGAAGCTGTCCTGCTGGGTTGCCCTCAGTGCATCTTAACCTAAGGCACTTATCACACCAACCTCCTTGGTTGTTCCCTCTAAATTACTGAGGCTGTGTGGAACCTTGACGTTATGTTGGATCTTCAATTCTCTTAATTTTTCATACAGACTATGACCAAGTCTGTTTACTTTCATCTCCAGAACATGGCCCATTTTCATCACTACCTCAGCTCCAATCCAGTCAAGTCTCACATCCACCCCTTTGTAGCCACCAGACTTGCTCTGTGATGCTACCCGGCTCTATATGAAAGCAAGTTGTTGTTTTCCAGATTCCTGCTTTCTAATCTCCCAAGATCCACCCTCCACAAACTCCAGAACTTTGCAAGACATACTCTCTTCTACACTGGGTTCCAAAAGCCCATTATCGCCATATTTGCCTGGCTTCAATGTCCACCTAAAACAGCAGATCATTTTTTAAAAGCCTTGGCTCACCACAGCATTGCACCATGCAATCTTTGCAATCTCCTGCATTCCTGTTCACCAGTCACTCTCTCTCCTCTACCAAATACGATTTGCTTCCTGCCCTGTGTCTACTCTCCCACCATCAGTGGATGAGCTTTCCTCCACTTTAGCCTCACCTTCTAGATCACTCATCTGAATTCCCTCCACCTCATCCCTTCCCTCTCTGTTTTCAAATCCCATCTGAAGAACTAGATCTTTTGACTGTGCATCAACACACCCCACACCCCATCCCCGCACCCCAACTTAGTCTTCCTAATGTGAAATAAGCTAGAAGAATAACTTGTTACATATGGCTGTAATACTTCTTCCATGTAAGAAGAATGAAATAACGGCAGCAGAGAAAATCCTAGCTCTTAGCAGCTTTTCTCCATCAATGATGGGAGAATTTGGTCAGAATAATTGAGTAATTTCTGCCCTGATCTTCACCATATTGAGTTTGCATGTGATTCAATTACAGGTATTTATATTTGTGTGAATACTACAAATCTAGTGGGTATTTCATATCTGAATTGATTTTGACATCAAAAGTCTGTCTGATCATTTCTAATACCATTCATGGCCTTGCCACTGCCTATCTCTCCAACCTGCTGTCTCCCTATCAAGCCATCCGTCCCCTCTGCTCAGCAGGTTCTGGCCTGCTCCGCATCCACCGCTCTAACTGCCCCACCATTGGTGGCCTGGCTTTCAGCTTCTCTGTGGAACTCCATCCTGCAAATCCTTTGTCTCACTTCCTCTCTTTCCTCCTTCAAGGCCAGTCTCAAGACCTTCTTCTTGAACCATGCCTTCAGCTCCCCTCCTAACTCTTCCACCTCTCCTACTCTCCTTCCCCCTGCCCCAACCCTTCCCCCCCAATGCTCGGTGACTGTTCAGTGCTTTGGGACATCCTCCCGATGTGAAAGGCACTCTATAAATGCAATTTTGTTGTTGTTGTAATACATATATATTAGTTCTGTAATTATATAATATTTTCAAGTTCAAGTCTTATTTGTCAGAAATTTCTCAACTTCTTTACTAGAATAATAACTATAATAATCCTTACATTTGGCATCCTCAATCAGAGGATGCCTCAAAGAGTTTCAAAGGATATGCTGTTTATATGCTGTGTGTATTTTGAAAACAGATGAATTGCACACAGCAAAATCCCACGGCCATTGGGTTTTTCCTACAAAAATATACAGTCAATTCACTTTACAGTATAATCTTTGGAATAATAATAACTCTTTGCATTTGATATAGTGCTTTATCAAGTCATCAAGATGTCTAAATGTATTTAAAAGGATATACTGTACTAAAAACTGTGTATTTTGTGGACGAAACATGGCAGCCAGTTTACTACACAGGAATGTCCCACAAACAGTCACAGAGAGTGACCAATTGTTTGTGCTACCTCCAACACTGCAGTACACCCCCAACACTGTATTGGAATGTCAGTCAAAAGACTATGTGAATTCAAAGTCACCATTTGAAGTTTAAAGTCACAGCCTTCTGACTCAAAGGCCAGAGTGCTACCAACTGAGGCAGACTGACACAAAATACATGAAGAAACCAAAATCCTTGATAGTCTGAAACAAAAACAAAAGTTGCTGGGGAAACTCAGCAGGTCAAGCAGCATCCATGGAGAAAGGAAAAAGAGTCAACGTTTCGGGTCTACAACCCTTCGTCAGGACTCCTGACGAAGGGTTGTAGATCCGAAACGTTGACTCTTTCCTATGAAAGTTTGGCTGCCACAACCCATTCGACCTGTGGTAACTTTTCTGACACCTTCTGCTTTTAACCCCAAAAGCCAGAAAGAGCTGGCATTTAAAAACTGCAAAAAACGATGTCCAAATTGTGGGTAAATTTAAGAGTTTTCTAAAATTCTGCACTAATGTTCATTTTAAGGTCACATAAAAATACACTAGTCACACCATTTTACAGGAAGGTGCTTTGAGATCTTCAAGGTCTATATAGCTCATGATTATACCACAGAGAAGTTTTCGCCCTCCCACTGAATAACTTTAATAATATATTATCATTATTGCTTCAATAAACGTTTTAAAATTAGAACCAATTAATTGAAATGGCAATATATATTAGATTCACCAGACTTCGGGTTTAAGCCTATTTTCATTCTAGTTTCTCAAAATATCCTTAACTGATATGAGAATAATGGAAATTTAGCATTAGCCACATAACTAGACATATTAACAGGAACCATGCATCTTCTAAAAATGCAGTAATGTCAATTAAGGCAGTATGATATTTGCTGTATAGACTTAGATAGAATGTGATTCATGCTAGGTACTTCACACACATTATCTGGGTCCAGATTATCCCAAACTCCACTCATAATCATTCAACAATACTTTTTCCAGAGACTTCATATTCCAAAGCACCACTTTTAGCGGTTCAGAAATCCGAGGTCTTTATCCCCATCTATTAGTGTGAAATTTAAACTATTAAATATGATTTTTAATATCACTTTATGACTTTATTCAGTGTGAAGAAGCATCAATATTCTTCCCCTGGAGATAAACGGCTTCAGGATCCACTCTTGCTTAAACAAAGCACATTGGATTCCCACTAACTAAAAAATAGGGCAATTTGGTTGTAAAAAGTCTGTAGCAATACAAAATTCCAGAAATCATGAGGAAGGAAGGTTATTAAATCCTAAACCTGTCAATAGAACAGGTTTTAGAGATTGGATTTACCCACATTTTCTGTCCAGTTGATAAAGCATTCTTTAATTTGGAGTCCTGGGGTCCTGTATTCAGTAGTTAGAACGCTTGCCTTGCAAACGGGAGACTTGGGGTTGATTCCCGGCAGGGTGCAATGTTGGGCAAGTTTCCTTACTTCATGTATCTCTGTTTAGCTTGCAGTAAGTAGGAACCAGGTTGTTAGTTGATTGGCGGATTACTTTTCTTTGGATTAATAATTCCTTCCAAAACAATTATAATTTTGGTCACTCAATCCCCAACTGTTGGTGGGACTCTGTGGCTGCTGAGATTCACCCATAAAATATTCAGTCAATTCACCTTACAGTATACTGTATTCTGTGAAGCACTTTGAGACATCTCAAAGATTTGATAAGGCGCTACATCAAATGCTAGGGTTATTATTATTCATTTTAAAATACTATTAAGTAGAGAATGAAATAAATTCAGGAACGGCACATTCCTCCAAACCCATAATACAAAATTCACTGACACCAGTGAGCTGTATGATACGTGATAAGTTTAAGGATGTATTATTCTGTTTAAAAAGTAAAATGAAGCTCAGAGGAAAAATAAGGATTTACGAGGCATTGCTTATTAACTTGAAACATATGCACAATGAACATACAACACTTTTTGCAAGTTTTAAGAATTGTTTAGAATAAGTTTCAATGTGCCAGTAAAACTACGATGCTATTTGCCACAATGGAATATTGTTAAAGCCTACTTAAGATTATTATTCCCAATGAATTTAAATAAATAACATTCACTGGCATAATGGACCAATCCAATATAACATAAGAAACAAAACACAAAATACTACAGATGCTGGGAATCTGAAACAAAAACAGAAGTTGCTGGGGAAACTCAGCAGGTCAGGCAGCATCCATGGAGAAAGGAAAAAGAGTCAACGTTTCGGGTCTACAACCCTTCGTCAGAACGCTGACGAAGGGTTGTAAACCTGAAACGTTGACTCTTTTTCCTTTCTCCATGGATGCTGCCTGACCTGCTGAGTTTCCCCAGCAACTTCTGTTTTTGCTTAACATAAGAAACATATGTCCCAAGCTACCTATGTACTATTTCCCATAATGTTATTTCCTAAAAGAAACTACTGTAATCTTGTCTGTGTTTGAAAGAATCACCATTTCCTGTTTCAACCATCTCACTAGGGAGCCTGTTAAATAAGTTGACTATTCATTCAACACTGTTTGCGTAGATTTGTTTTGAGTTTATCCCACTTCAATTACTGTTTTTACTATTCTGGACAAGTTGCAACAGCCTATCATAATCTATATAATCTTGTCCCTTTAGAAGCTTAATGCCAGCAATCATGTCACTCTTAGACTTCTCTTTTCCAACGTGAACATGCCCACTTTACTTAGTCACTCCTCATAGGCCAGTCCCTCCATTCCCTCAATCATTTTGGCTGCCCTCCTCTGTATCTTCGATTTCTTCAAATATCCTTTTCGTATTGTAGCTGTCAGAACTGTACACAGAACTCTAAGTATGGTCTCACCGTTGATTTCTACAGTGGCAAAAGTACCCCACTATTTCGGATTGGTATTGGTCTTTTGATGCGTTATCAACATCTGGTTTGCTTTACTCATTTATTCCATTGTGTGGCACTGAACCATTTTACTAAGAACGTGCTTGGTTGGATACCTAGTCTCTGATGAGTTAGCTGAACTGAATGTAGAAATTGATGCAGGTGCTAAGTTTACCTTAGTCCCCACAGGCCAGGCAAAGGAAAAAATTATATAAGGTTCCTCCCCACCTTTGCTGGAAAATGCATGTGTATGGATGCCAATATTAGGTTTAGTTATGATTTTTCTAAATGTCTGATGGTCTGCTAGACTTACTTTGTAGATTAACTTGTTTTTTAATTTGCACTGATATCAGAGGTTTATTGGTGTCACTTGAAACACAGATTGGTGCCATCAGAACAGAAGAATTAAAAAATAACAAATAGAAAATACGAAATGATTGATAAGCGCAAACAGCTTGTTTTGAAAAACAAATTCAGCTCTGTTTTCCACTGATAAAATAACAACAACAACAACTTTGATTTATATAGTACCCTCCATGCGTCTCAGAGTGCTTCAATAAATAAATAAACTGGAGTCAGAGGATTTTAAGATTACTGGTAGAATGAGGATATCTTACTAATGGACCTTTATGGTAATTCCAGACAATGGAAACAATTTTAATTCCTTACTTAGTGATGAGATAGACACATGTTGATTCAGGTGACATGTAGGTTATTAATCACTTTCAGATAATCATCGCAGCATTTAATTCCAATTTATATTCTCGTGAATCTTATAAATTAAAATCATATGTAAATGATATGAATGATTGATTTGCACTCTATTCACATCATTGCTGTTGCTTCTCCCCAGCAATGGTTTCAATTCTTGGGCAAGAAGTTTCACAGGTAATAGTACAAACCATAATTTTGGCAGGAAATAGATTGCAAGATTAGTTCATTTGATCTCAAATCAGATCCATTTGTTCTGCTCACAAAATAAACAGTAAATCCACTTTGCAGTATATTCTCCGAAGCACTTTAAGACGTCTCAATAATGTATGATAAGGCAGACTGGAGCAGTGAGAGCTGGGGCCATGATTGCACAAGCGGGCAGTGACCGGCGCAAGGTTGGGCAATGACAGGGACAAGGTAGGCTGCAGACAGAGCTGGCTCATTTGTGGGTCCAATCACAGAGATGAAATTTAAAATCTCCTGCTTGAATCACAGGATACAAGTGACTGCTTAGATCAGATGGGAGCAAACGATCGTCGAAGCTACAGGTGGTTGAACGAGCAGTGGTCGCTCCCGGTCTCCGCATGTGCGTTTTGGCTGCTCCCCGACCCGAGCCGTTTACTCACAAAATGTTCCTGTTCCCACTCCCCACACTCCACTCCTCCCACTCTGCCCTTCTATCCCAACACCCTCCTCGCTTATCTCTTTCCTGGACATCACCATTACCTCCCTCTGCTCCAATCTGAACATCGTCCGCGAGACCCATTGTCCCAGAGCAGCCAACCCAACTGTCCCATCAATCACTTTCTCTGCACCAACCACCTCCGAAAGGCAAACTCCTCTTCCCTTATCCATACCCTTCTCAACTCTCCACCCTCTTCAAACTCCACAATCATTTCTCCCCCACACCCCCAAATCCCCTCTGTACCTCTCTCCCCATCACTGCCCCTACCAGCAAAACTATCCGCATTTCCCTCCATGTTCACTCGCTCTCCAACAAAATTCTTACTATCCATGACCTCATCCTGGATGAGCACATCAATATTTTGGTCAAACAGAAACATAACCCTTTTCCTGTGACCCCGTCCCCCTTGCTGAAGCGTCCACTCCTGGCTACAAGCCACTGCCCCCCCCCACCCCCTCCCCCCACCTCCCACCCCAACCAACATAGCCCACATTTCCCAACCTTCCCTTGGTCTATCCCCCTATTCTTCTGGTTGGTTTGTCTCCCTTGAGTACCTCACCCTCTACCATCCCTCCTCTCTCTCCCTCAAAATTCTCTTAAGTTTACTGCCTGCCCACTCCCCTACAAACCACCTAGCTTCTTTATTACTCTCATCTCCTTTCGCTTCTCATCCCTGATCCCCTGCATTGAACACCTGCTCATAATAGGTGATTTTAACCTACAGCTTAACTCCCCTTGCACCACCTCCTTGAATTTCACTGCCCTCCTCTCCTCCGTAAACACCCTCCACATCAATTCACAATCCACCACTGTGGCCACCCCTTCAACCTCGTCATCAAACATGCCTTTGACATTTCCAACCTGTCCATCAAGGACAAGGCCATCTCGGACCACTTCATCATCTTCCTCAATCCCACTGCCTTCCTCCCTATCTCCCTTTTTTCAAGTCCTGCTTGAAAGCCTTTCTTTTCGACCGAGTTTATGGTCACTTTGTCCCAACACCCGGTTTGGAGTCGGGCTCTGCCATTGTTAAGCACTCTGAGATGCTACCCTGGCTGGAGGGCGTTGTTAGTGTATATCAAATACAATGGATGATTATTATTATTACTATTAATATCTCATCCTTCCAGAATACACACATTACCATCTTCCAATTATAATATGTTTTCAACAAATATGGTGCACTGGCTTAAACCATCCTTCCTGCCAACCTGTTCTGGGCTCCAGATGTTTATTCCCCTCTTGGTAAAGAACAACTTCCTGGTATCTGTCCTGAAATTCCCTTTGAAACTCTAAACCTACATCCTCTTTTTTTCTACTGGCACAGTGCATTCCAAAGTATTGGTCTGCATTCGATTTTTCAATCCCATTTCAAATTTGATACACCTTGATGGTGAGTGTCGGTAAATTATTTGTTGACAGAAGATATTCAACTATGTCTAACCCTGTGCACTTAAATGATTATCTTTTGATCAGTGTGAGTATCCTAGCTGATTTTTGCTCCCTCTTATCCAATTTTGACTAATTTTTTTACTTTCTGTTAATCCTTTCATTTCCATCTCCGTTTTAATTTCAATAGTTATTTATAGGTCCATTGTGATGCAGATCAGCAGCTGCATATGCCTACCAATGACATTCTATGTATATAAAAATGTATATTATAATAGAACCATGTTGTGATGTATTTTGTTACATCATGGGTTCACTTATAATAAAAAATAATAATTAGCACAATTATAGCATAATTAGAACATTTACTTATCCCCCAATTCGTAAGTGTTGGCAAGAACATTGGAAGCCCAAATGGCTGATTTTTGGTTCAACGGAAGCAACAACGATTTGTACTTATACAACACCCTTCCCATGTGCTACTGGAGTTTTGAATAAAACAGAGTTGACTGTATTTTTGCATGTGCATTGAATTCAGAGGCCCTGACCACTAATCTCTCCCTGAGTGGGAGAGATAAGCGGGACTCAATGAATTTCAACTACCACTTTATAATTAGGCTCTATTATCTTTATTTTAGTTTCTGCCTGCCATGTGATTTAGGTGGACATAAAGGGGTTACTTGCTAAAAGATATGTGTAGTGTTTGATTCAAATTTACCGCTACATTTTTTAAATGATTAGCTGCTCATCTCATTATTTGTGGAGTGTTGTTAGTTACAGCTCGATAGTCCGAAGGTTCGTTAGTCCGAAAGGTTCATTAGTCCGAAGGTTCGTTAGTCCGAAGCTTCCCCTAACCCTAACCCTAACCCTAAACCTAAACCTAACCCTAACCCTAAGGATGGAAATGTTCAGATTAACAAACCTTATTTCATTGTCGGTTCGGATTATCGAGCGGTAACCACGGTAACCACGCCGGGTATAGGAAATTTGCGTCGTTCGGACTATTGAACCTTCGGACTAATGAACCCTCGGACTATCGAACCTTTGGACTATCGTGTGCCCTTCGTATTGTTGATGCAAATTAGCTGCTACATGTGCTTATAGAAAGAACATTCACTTAATTTCTAATCAATGATATTTTGTAAAGGAAATCGTAACATTGGCTTTTTTGCGAAAGGATCTGTGCAGAAATTAATACAACAACCAACAACAAAAAAATTACATTTATAGAGCTCCTTTCACACCGGGAGGATGTACCATAGTGATGAATAATCAGGTCGGGACCCAAACAGGTGGGGAAGGGTCATGGTAGGGGGAAGGGGAAGGAGAGTAGGAGAGGTGGAAGAGTTTGGAGTGGAGCAGAAGACACGGTCGAAGAGGAAGTTCTCGACACCGGCCTTGAAGGAAGAAAGAGAGGAAGTGAGGTGAAGGGATTGCAGGATGGAGTTCCACAGTGTGGGGGCAGGGAGGCTGAAAGCCCAACCACCGATGGTGGGGCGGTTAGGGCGGTGGACATGAAGCAGGCCAGAGCTTCCTGAGCGGAGGGGATGGGCGGGCTGATAGGGAGACAGTAGATACATGAATATAGATATGACTTAATAATAATCCTTGAATTTGATATAGCGCTTTTCACATCTTATCGATGTCTCAAAGCTTTTCACAGAATATACTGTAAAGTGAATTGACTGTATATTTGTGGGCGAAACATGGCAGCCAATTACGCACAGCAGTGTTCCACAAACAGTTGTGGATTCAAATGACCAATTTTATTATTGTATTTTTTTTTGAGGGATTATTATTAGGCGTGTGGAGTAAGGAAACTTGCCCAAGATTTCGCCCTGACCTGGTTGGATTTGAACACAGGTCTCATGCTTGTAAGGCAAGTGTTCTAACTACTGAGCTACAGGACTCCACAATATATCATAGCTTGACAGATTTCACTCTAGAGTCCACTATAGTTACTGTGTACAGGCAGATAGGCATTCTGTACCACTAATTTACACACAACGTCGCACAAGTAGCTGTGAAGTTAATATGTGGTAAGAAGGATAAGCGTGGTTGAACTTAATTCCACGTGTTTCGACATACGGTAAGTAATTGGATAAACAAAAAAAAAAAACACACAAATAGAAGACAGAAACAAAAGCAAAGGTCGGGCAAACCTTATACAGTACAACAACTTGCATCGTGGGAGGAGGATATATCACTCCTCCCACGCGCAGGTTAGAGCTCAGAGATGAAAGCAGTGCAACAAATTCCTCTTTCCCCACACATACATGTGTTTTTCTGTTTTAATGTTTGCTCAACATCTGCCCAGGACGAGATCAACAAAATTTGGATTTCTTGAGGCTTAGAGCTACACCAAGTAAGGTCATCAGGATGTCAACTCACTGTTTTACTGGTATTGTCTATCAAGTATTTTGAGACAATCCTTTACCTGAAAAGTGCTATATATAGTAAAAGTTATTATATCTAAATCTGTTCTTCAATCTTCACTCCTTCCCAAAAAATCATAGATTGTGACACATTCAGACAACATGGACAAATCTTTATATTATAGTGATCATTGTGTGAACAGTCAGTATTTGTACCACAAGAAGAAAGAATTTTCACTGCAAGAAAACCAGAGAAAAAAAAAAAAATAATCCTTGCATTTGACATAGTGCTTTTCACGTTGTCTAAATGTCTCAAAGCGCTTCACAGAATATACTGTAAAGTGAACTGATTATATTTGAGGGCGAAACGCAGCCGCCAATTGCGCACAGCAGTGTCCCACAAGTCGTGGATAGAAATGACCAATTTATTATTATTTTTGTGAGGGATTATTATTGAGCTTGTGGAGTAAGGAAACTTGCCCAAGATTTCACCTGTCTGGAGTTGAACCCTGGTCTCTCGCTTGTAAGGCAAGTGCTCTAACCATTGAGCTACAGAACTCCACAAAAGTGAACAATTATGTGATTGAGCAAGCACTAGATTAGATAGGATTGACTTTTCCTTCAAGGAAGTTGGTTTATAATGAAATACTATTAGTCTATGGTATCTGTGTGATGGTGACCTATTTAGTGTTTTTAATTCTCCTGTTCGCTTAGCTGCTTCAGTGACACAGGAGGCTGAATTAGATCAATGATAGGCTTCCCATAGAAAAGTTATTTTAGTGGGTTTATTTTTGCGTGTTTCTTTTTCAAGAATGCAACAGAACCACTAAAACTAAACACGTAAGAGAATAACCATTCTATAATCATTATGCAGTACCGTGTTTATGAAAGTATAGAATAAGACAAGAATTGTATCCTCCAACCTCAGTTCTCTGAGATCAAAAAAACCTTTATGCTACAAAACATATCCACGTCTGGTTTGACAGGTGTAACATTAAACAATGATGAGGTACAATGGAGCATTTTCACAAATGTGAAGGAGCTATAGATTGCTGCAGCAGGCACTCGCGACAATAGGCTCTCATTGTTCAAAGAACATTAATAGTCTTGGATTAACAGGGAAATTTTCTATTCAACCCATGCGCCACATTTAAGTTTCATCAGTTTATGCACAGAAAGAGTTTTTTCTCAGATGTACCGATTTTCACTTTGATATAATCCACAGCAAAATGTTTATCTGTCCATTTATAATTTTGAAATCAGTTATGTAAGAGAGAATAATGAAGTACCACAGTATAGCCATTGCTTTCACAATATTCTCTGTATAGCATTGAGTTCTGGCAGCTGCTTACTTTGCTCGAAGCACTGCTTTATCTCCAAACATTATGAGATAATTGCTGCTAAATGGTATATATATTGTAAACATACAGTGTAGAAGTGACTTAACAATAACTTTGATTTATATTGCGCCCTCCACGCCGGACGGCATCTCAGAGCGACTCAAGTGACCTTGGGCAAGTTTCCTTACTCCACACGCCTATTAATAATCCATTAAAAAAAACCACAAGAATAAAATTGGTCATTTCAATCCATGACTGTTTGTGGGACACTGCTGTGTGTAATTGGCTGCCGTATTTCGCCCACCAATATACAGTCAATTCACTTTACAATATATTCTGTGAAGTGCTTTCAGACATCAATAAGATGTGAAAAGCGCTATATCAAAGGCAAGGATTATTATTATAAATCAAACAATAAGGTTCACTTCACGTTTGTTGGTCATTGTTGTTTCTCCTTCAGTTTCTCCGCTCCCACCTTATGGAATGCCATCCCTCAATCCCTCCGTTTCGTCTCTTCCCTTTCCTCTTTCAAGGCCGGTTTGAAGACTTTCCTCTTCGATCGTGCCTTTTGTTCCACCCCAAACTCTTTTACCTCCCCTTCGTGTTTCACCCCTTCCCAAACACTCCCCTCCCAGCTCGGGTCACACGCCTCATGTGCAGCGCCTTGGGACGTCCTCCTGACGTGAAAGGCGCTCTATAAATGTAAATTGTTGTTGTTGTTGTTGTTGTTGTTGTGTGCAAATTGGTTGCCATGTTTGCCTATAAATACTGTGCATTTCACAGTAAACCTTGCAGATTTGGGATGAAGTGATAAGATGCTATATCAAATGCAAAGATTACAGTTAATAATAATGTCACTGTTTTTTGTAGTACCAATATTGCAACATTGCTGTAAATTTAGATAACCTTGTATCAATTCCACGAAAAAGGTAAGTGTTTTTAATTAGATAACATGGTGATATAACTAGCATCAGCGATCCATGAATGCCAGTCCAGGATTTCAAGTGTGACAGGAAAAGAACAGAATTGTTTAAAAATTTATATTATGCTTTATCTACGGCAGCTAACTTATGGTTAAGAGCAACAATATTCTAGTTGTCACAACTAGCATAGAGGGAATGCCAGCCCATATGCAATTTCTCTATTGCTAACTTTGGGATGTTTGTCAAATAATCTTTTATCTCAATTTCAAAATAAGAATTTTTAGTACAGTCTATAGATAAGATTGTATAACAACAACAACAAAATTACATTTATAGAGCTCCTTTCATGTCGGTAGGACAGGTATAACCATTAGTTGATGGAAAATAGGACACAGTTCTGAACATTGGGCTCACTCAATTTAAAAAAGGAATTGGTGATACCTTCATCTCAACATAGCCCAGACTGGTGATTTTGAAAGCGAAGTGTTTGGATTTATATTAGGAATCAAAAGAACCTGATTTACTGAGGGTTGTATGCTTCCAAATTATGCATCCTACTGCGGTTTCTGGCATGATACCAACAGTAATCATTGCATTTGATACAGCAACTATCGTGTCACCAAAGAACTTCACAGGATTTTATAGAAAAGTGGAAACAGTTGAATTCTGCAGTGTTTGTATTTTATGATCATTTCAGTTCTCAGCTGCCCTGCAGATTCCTGAACCTTTGTGAGATACATAAACACTACACAGCAGGAGTTTTTTTTTGCTGCGGTAACTGACAAATGGAGAGTACAGTATTGAATAATTCAAGCAGTCACCTCTTTGTTGCAAATGGTCAAACTGAAGTATAAAAAATGCAACATTCTCTCATCCAATATCCTGATTGTTTGATATTGGAAAAATGTGTGAAAAAAATGCTTCACATTTCTTAAGAAAGGTAATTTAACTTTCTCGAACATGCTTATCTCGTAAAAAGCAATAAGAATTACTTTTGATGCTGCAGTGTAGGTGATGTGCTACAACGTCTATTCCCTAGTCCTTCTTTTCATCTCTCTGTTGCAGATTTATAGGTGGCATTTTGTTTGAAAATTCTGCAACCAAATAATTCCTTACCCTTCTTCGTGTAGCTTAATTTTTTTTTTAATGTTATTTATAGTGTGTTGTAATGCATATTCCATACCTATCATTGGTAGATAGCATGATAATAAATTACAATAATAATCCTTGCATTTAATACCACATATTTTGCTTTGGGAAGAAGTCTCAAAGTGCTTCAGGGGATTCAGTGAAAAGTGTAGTGACTGTGCATTTCAAAGGTGAACACGGCAGGCAAATTGCGCAAAGCAATTTCACACAAACCATAATTGAGAGGATGACCAATTTTATCTGGAGCAATTTTATCTGAATACTGATAGCCTAAGGTGTATGCGGTTTTGCAAATAAATTATTTAACAGTTAAAGACTGAAAAGAATAACTGGAATGGTGTCTTGCTGTGAAGTGAAATCTATGTTTAACTAATGAGAACTCAGGTAGGAGTGCAGCTAAATACTGTTTGTTATTAATGAAATATAATAATTTATACTAATCTGCATTTCAAACAGAGCTTTATCACATCCGCAAAACATGTCAACGCACATCCTAGGATTTACTGAAAATAGTAGTTACTGTATCTTTGTGGAAGAAAGCAGCAGTCAATTTGCACACAGGAATACCTCATAAATAGGTATGAAGTGAATGACCAATATTTTATCTGATGGATTGTCGGACAGGCTGCGGAGAGAAACTCCCTTCTCTTCCCACAAACAATTTTCAAACATTGCTAGGAGATCTTTAATGTGTTCCTGAACAGTTCGACAAAGGTCTTGGTTTAATGTCTCACTCAAAAGAGGGCACGTCTGACAATGTGGCATTCACCCAGCAGTGCATTGGAGTATCAGTGTAGATTATGCGCTGAAAAGTCTTGATGCAGGGCTTGATCCCACAACCTTTTAACTAAGGTAAGAGCATGAACAAGGCTGACAACAACAGTACTGTAGTAAAAAAGGGGGAAGTGAAGTGCAGAGTGAATATGAATGTGAAATGCTTAAAAAGGTTCATGTTGCTGCCTAGTAAAAGTCATGTCTCTGGATGAATTAAATATTCTTCTAACTTAATATGGATGAGAGAAGACCCTCCTGTTGTCTGTCAATGTCTACTCTCTTACAGCTCCGACTTCCTCAACCTCCCTGGCCTCACTTTCAAACTCTTTGAACCAGTGCACAAACTTGGATGTTTGGTTTGATTCTCATTTCTCCCTCAAATTTGGACCATCTTCCTTCAACTAAACCACATTCTCAGCCTCTTCCCTTATATCACAGCCAAGGCTGCTGATCACCCACACACTAATTCATGTCTTTGTCCCATCCCACTACAACATTTTCAACTCTCTCCACACTGGTTTCCCAGCTCCACCATTCACAACCTGCATCTCAACCAAACCTCTGCTGTCTGCATTCTCAACCACATCACACTCCACCAACACATCATAGCTTTCACTTTCCATTCTCCACTGTCTCCCTACCCCTAGCAAATTGATTTCAAGATGTTAACTTTCACCTACAAATCCATACACTCCCTGACACCTACTTATATTTCTGATCCCCTTCTATGCTACTGACTCCGCCTGCCCCTCCATTCAGTTAACTCAGGCTTTCTGCACATTTCCACCCTCTCCAAGCTACCATCAATGGTGAGCTTTCAATTCTTATGCCCTTAACCTCCAGAAATCCCTCCCCAGAGAAAACTTCATCTCGCGCTCTCTTTCCCTATCCTTAAGTCCTGCCTCAAATCCGACCTCTTCAGGCGGAGGGTCACAGAGGGTCAAGTTAATTCTGACTTTGTGTTGAGAAGCATGTCACCTTGGAGCCATCTTGAATTTAAACAGATCTCACTTACCAATCCCAAGGAGTGCAGGTTTGAGCCCTCACTGTGGGCTGGTACCAGGAAGTCCTGAGAATTCTGATGAGCAGCACATCCAGCATGAAATGTGTCGGAGCATTGCGTTTATCATCCCGCCAACAGCTCGGATACACATCCCTACCAATTGAGCAATCTTTCCACCAGTTGGAAGTGTGGAGCTTTCCTTTCTTTAACATAAATTCTGCTTGGTCCTGAGCTTCAACAATAACGACCTGCATTTATATAATGCCCCTCATGCAGGATAGCAACCCAGAGCCCGAGGGACTTCACTTGGAACCACAAGGTAGATCTATTTGGAAACTTGCCTTACACATCTTAAGGTTAACCTGTGCTGGGACTTTCTCATTGCAAAGAAATTTTAAACTCGGAGGAGTGGGATTAATTTGGACAACTGTATTCAAAGAGCCAGCAAAGACACGATAGGCCAAACTGTGCTGTATAATTCTATAATTCTATAAATGAGATCGACCTGAGTGCCGTTGCCCATTCTCAGTGTCACAGAAGATAAAGTCTTAGCAAAAGTTGTGGTCCACCCCAACACCACACTAACAATCAAATAAACTACATGTTCAAGATCTCTTTATTAGCCACGCAAAGGCATAAAACCACATATAGGAGTACCCACCATCATGTCCCACTAATCAGCATACAAGATCCCCAGGTGATTCCACTGACATCACATGGAGTCCTGTGAGAACAACATGCAGAACACTCGCCTTGAAAGCTAGAGGACCCAGGTTCGATTTCCGGGTAGGGTGAAACTTTAGGGAAGTTTCCATACTCCACACACTACTGTTTACCTAGCAATAAGTAAGAACCTGGTTGTTAGTCAATTACTGGGTCGCTTTCTGGGGGTAATACTCCCTTCAAACAAAATGTAGTCACAGTTTGTGGCACACTGCTGTGTGCTATTGGCTGCTGAGTTTCACCCACAAAATATAGTCATTGTGCTTTACTGTACAGTTTATGAAGTGCTTCACGACATCTCAATGATGTGAAAACTAGAACTTTATAATTGTAAAGAAATGGGATTCACCAGAATTCCCTTGTAAAGGACATTGTTCAAGCAAAAGTTCAGATCAATACAATACATAATTGTAACAAATACAATGTTAAATCAGGTGGGTGGCAGTGGACAACCCTGCGATAACTCAATTTGAAGCAGGATATGCTTAGGGTCTCCTGTCAACCCACACAATGGTTTTGGAACTGGAATACACATCCTGGATAAAAACTAATATTTGCCCAAATATTCCCAAAGCTTCCAGCTTTTTCGTGCGGACTTTGCGAGTCATTAGATCAAAACTCTTAGAAAAATGGATGAACTCAAGATATATGGTTCCACTGAAACCTTACCACATTCTGCAGTCTTAGACAAAGTCACAACCTGACCTACATATCCTCACAAGAACAAATATAACCTGTTCCTTTCCGATCGAAACTCTGGCCTATAATGCATCATTGGTTCATTTAAGGTCACCGTTTTGTCAAGAGATACCACAATTGCACTCTGGAGTACAATTTTTTTTGTGTCTCAGCCATACCCCTAGACTAGATTTAGAAGGGCAGCTCCAAGGTGAGTTTATCATTCCTGGCATTGATCTGTGAGACTCATGCCATTCTCGATCCCCTCCCTCAGCAGCAGATGAAAATAAAATCACTGCTTGCAGTGAAACAAAGTTTTTAATAAACTTTCTGGTTAATTACATTTGGATGAGAGAAAATCAAGCTGGTTTCAGCCAGCGAGAAAAACCATCAAAATAAATTTCTATTGTCAGTATGGCATGGTATTGGCACGCAACTCTATTTCTCCACTTCACTTTGCGACCCCCAGTCCCCTGATGTTCTGTCAGCCTGCCTGTCAGACATCAGGGGCTGGATGAACTCAAATTTCTTGCAGCTGAATGTCGACAAGACAGAGGCCATACTCCTTGGCTCTCGTCAATGTCTCCATTCACACGGCTCTCACCTCCTCCACCTTCCCGGCCTGCCCCTAAAACTCTCCGAACCTGTCTGCAACCTAGGCGTCAGGTTCAACCCCCAACTGTCCTTCCTCCCCCACATCCGGGGGAGGAAGGACAGTTCTACCACTTCCTTCTACCACCTCCGACAGATCTCCTGTCTCCGGCAATACCTCACCCCAAAAGCCGTTGAAACCTTGGTCCATGCCTTTGTCACCTCTCGGCTGGACTATTGCAACGCCCTCATCTCCGGTCTCCCCTCCACCACAATCCAAAAAATCCAGCTTATCCAAAACTCTGACGCCCGCCTACTCACCCGCTCTAAGCTTCGCTCCCCCATTACCCCAGTCCTTGCCAGACTTCACTGGCTCCCTATTCCAGAGAGGATCGACTTCAAGATCCTCACCCTTGTTTTCAAATCCCTCCACTCCTCTGAACCCCCCTATCTCTCTGATCTCCTCTCCCCCCAACCCAGCACCCGCTGCCTTCTCTCCTCTGGGACTGGCCTCCTCCATGTCCCCCGAATCTTCCGCTGCACCCTCGGCGGCTGTGCCTTCAGCCACTATGCCCCGAGGCTCTGGAACTCCCTTCCTCACTCCCTTCGCCTCGCCCCCTCTCTTCCCGTTTCAGGTCACAGCTGAAGACCTTTCTTTTCGACTGTGCTTTTGGTCACCTTTTTGCCCCTGGCTCGGTCCCAGGATCCACTATTGTAAAGCGCTCTGAGACACCGTCCGGCATGGAGGGCGCTATATAAATCAAACTTGTTGTTGTTGTATTGTTGCTACTCGCCGGTCAGGTTATCAATGTACACATTTAATATTTTGTTAAAATTGAAAGTTCTGCTATGGGATTGCCTTATAACAAACAAATAAACAAGCAAATTGCCTTTATAATGTACCTTTCACGGTGGGAGAATATCACAAGATGCTGCTCCACAGTTAATGTAGCTGAGGTAGTAGTTAGATTCAGGTGAGGGCCAGGGGGTGGGGGGTGCGGTGAATGACAGAAGCACGTCAAGGGGGAAGGTCTTGAAATGGACCTTGAAGTAGATGAGAGAGTCAAAGGAAAATGCAGAGAGTGGGGATAGATAGGCAGAATGCTTGACTGCCAATGGTGGAATGGCAAAGCAGGGAGCATGAATCAGGCCAGTGCCTACTGTGTAGAGGGACCGGGTAGGTTGGTAGAGTTTTAGAGAATCACAAAGTAGGGTGGGGGAAGACTGTGGAGGCATTTAAAAGGGAGAACGAGGATCGTAAACTCAATCCTCTAAAACATGGGGAGCCAGTGGAGCCAGGCAAGAGGTGGGAGGATGATAAGAGTACAGAACCTATTATTATAGCATAGCACAATTTAATATTAAATCTTTCCTATTATGTCCTGAAATTCCATTTTATATTGGTCTTTAATTTTCTCAACATCTTATCTTAAAATGTAGGTTTGCACAGGAAAGCCAGTACTTTTTATGAACTGTGGACAGTGAACTATGAATGTTCTACAAATTCTGCATGATCTTAAATTTTGAGACAACGTGGTCATATAGGAATAATGCAATAAGAATCGTTGCACTTGATATAATGCCTTATCACATCGACGGGCTGTCTCAAAGCACTTCACAGGATACATGGTAAAGTATTTTGTGGGCGAAAATATAGGCTAACAATAGATTAATTTTTGTGCTTATTGTATAGTGAACCTTTTGGATTACTAAACCATTTCATTTTGCCGATAAACAATTTAAATGAGGATTATTACTTCTTAATTTATAGTTGTGCAGAGCAATAGAACAAGGAAATAGGCCATCCAATCCAACTACTGTATTACACGCCAGTGTTTAAACTTAACACGAGGGTCCGGCGATATATCGATATATCGCTAAAACCTGATATAATTTTCATATCGATACGCCGATATAGGCATTTAAAAAATATCGATATATCGAAAAATCGATATATCGAGGTAAAAAATCGGAATGCCGCACACTGAACTACAAGACCCAGAATGCTCATCTCTATACACAATGCACAGACCGAGGTGCAAAGCCACCATATTGTATTTGTAGTACTCGAGAGACGGGGTGGATGTGATAATATACAGATAGATAGAGATGGGGGGGATGTGAGAGAGGAGAGAGACACAGAGACACAGACAGAAAAACACAGAGATGGAGAGAGTGAGTGTGAGAGACACAGAGAGAGAAAGATATTTACCTCCTGAGGAGATAGGCCCCGAATGCGCGCTCACCCCGAATGCGCGCACCACGCGCGCATGCGCAGTACAAAAAAACTGAAAATATTGATATTTCGGTATATCTCAATATGAGCCCATTGATATATCTAAATCGGAAAATTTCCATATCGACGGACCCTAGTTCACACAAACCCCATCCTGCTTGCTACTCTCTTGTACCACTATATTCCCTCCTCCCTCAAGTCAGCAAGTTGATGCTATTTTCCTCAAACACCAACATATTCTAATTACCCTCTCCAGGAAGAAGTTCCTCTTAAACTCCGTATTAGATCTACTACAGGTTAGCTTATAATTAAGCCTCCAGTTTTGGACTCAACAACAAATGGAAACATTCCACCCTATGTGTTAACTAATAATGTATAAAATCTACTACAATACTAACAATTCTTGCATTCGATATGATGCCTGATAACATTATCAAAACCCAATAAAATGATTTACAGGATTTGATTTGCTACAACATTTAGTAACTGTACTTGGTAAGCAAAATACAAGAAATAAATCAGGGTATCCGAAGTTTAGATTTCTCAATTAATTTTTCTATTTATCTGTTCCATTCAGCTGTCATTCTGCTGTCTTTGCCTGGACCCAGCCAAATAAATATGTTTATTTTCACATCGTAGATGATTTGTGCATATTTCATTCATCAGACAAATATCAATCATTAAAAATGGCACTTGCGATATTGATCTTAATATAGGAAAGATCAACTTTGCAGAAATATTCTTACAAACTGTATGCTATGGTTTATCAAAGAGGGACATTTTGGAACGATAATTACCCATAGCAAAGAAAGGGATTCCCAGGAGAGTGGAGTTGTATTTGCCGTCAGTGCTGATGAATATCCCGACTGCAGTGATAGTAGAAAGGCAGATTGTGAGAATCCCAAGCAGTCCCAGGAAGGGTTTGCTGCGGAGGCAGTCCCTCATTGCACTGGAGAGAGTAGCAGCAATCAACACCAGCACAAGACTCACCACCACTTCAGTCCTGGCTACAGTGTTGGTCTTATAGAAGTCCTTCCTAAGACCAGAAGATGTCAGGCAGTCCAACTGCAAATCACTGTATTCTTGCTGAAATCTGCGTACCAGACGGCTGAATTCAGTTTCCCATTTCTCTGCAATATCTTGTAAGGCAGACCCGTAGTTTTGCAGGTAGTAGGTGATCTGAACGGCTCCAGCTAATTTGACTTGGTGGTCTCTACTGTTGGGGACGAGGATCACGCCTCCAAGTTGATGTCCGATAAAAGTCACCCTGCCATCCTTTAATGATAAAAAGTATTGTGTTCACATTCATTTTAAGTTCTCAAAGCAATGTTCGTAAAGACCTTAGTACAGTATTGAATAAATCTCTTTATCTGTTTGAAAATTAAACTATTGCTTAGCGGTCATAAAATAATCATTAAAAAAAAGAAAATAATTTTCAGTTGCTGTTCTCAGATCATTTCACATGTGACTGACCACACACTTGAATTGCATCATATTATATTTTATAGTGACACATAGGGTATTTTTTGTCCACCTACAAAGACACGCCTAGTTGAATAATGAAATATATTAAATATATACATTCTTGTTGCCCATTTAATTGCATAACTATAATGCACGCATTGTTCGAATCATATTATCATAGAATTCTACAGCACAGAGGGAGCCCATTCGGCCCATCGTGCCTATGCTCTTTGAAAGAGCTACCCAATTAGTCTCAACCCCTTACTTTTACCCCACTATAAAAAATGTTACCTCTGCCTTTTGTAACATTTTTTTCTTTCCAAGTACTGTAAATATCCACTTCTCTTTTAAAAGTTATTATTGAAGTTGCAGCCCAGATCGAAACAACTCGCCGCATTAAAACAATTCTCCTCATCTCCCCTATGGTTCCTTGCCAATTATCGTTGTGTTTTGTGCAGTTTTAAATTGGTTGTTGCTGTTAAAGTGGGATCACGCTTCATCCATTGTTCCACACACTATAAATTGCCTCTGAGCTGAAAAGGTAGCAAACAGGTGATGAAAAACCAAGTCACATAGGCTTCTCGCACTCTTAGTTTAGTGACGTGGACCAGCATAGCGGAGCCTTGAGAAGAAAATCCTGTTTCTTTGTCAATGAATATTAAACTATGGATACAGAAAATCTCTGGAACAAAGACATTAAGAAAAGAATAAGGGATGATAAATAACAATAATGATTCTTGTCTCTGTTCCTCAACCAGTTCGGATCATGTTCACTTAACATCGTTACTACACATGTGAATCTGCTGGAATAGTGTTTCAGTAACGGTAACATATTGGATTTCATCATGAATGTTTGAACTAAAATAAAACCAAATCATCTGGAGATTATAAGTATGAAATGCTAACCATAGTGATTGTTAGCAGCAAAACCATGCAGAAAGGGAAAAGCTTGCAGTTTGGGTTCAGAGGTTCATAATTCCACCCACTCTTAGTTTGCAAGATCATTATTTTGTCTACAACTGTAAGCCTTTGCAGAATTGTGGAACAGTGTTAAATTTAGCCTGTTTGGAATAACTGGAAAACTGTCTTCCAAATACAGACTGAATTAAGAATTTTCCATTGTTTGCGCAATGCTAAATTTAAAAACAAAATGGTCTTAAGGACTAAGACTGGATAGAATTTTGCAGCTCAAATGGACCAATATCACTCCACCTTACTAAACCAGTCCTGAACCTTGGTTTTGTGTGACTCTCCAACTATCCTTTCTACCTGACATCCATCCCATATCCTGCTCTGCCTTCCCCTACCACTGTCGCACACTGCAGAATGGGAAGACACTCAAACAGGCATTCATAACATTCAGGCTTCACCATGCAAGCTCCCTGCTTGTCGGCCTCCCCAACTCCTCCCTACATTGACTGCAGCCCATGTCCTCTACCGCATCAGGCTCTGCAGCCCTATTACCCCCATCCTCGCCAGACTCCACTGGCTTCACATCACATACAGGATCAGGTTCAAGATCCTTGTCCTCACCTTCAAAGCCCTCTGTGTGTTCACCCCCTACCTCTGTGACCTCCTAGTGCCCTACCAACCTTCCCATTCCTCTGGTCAGTGGGCTCCAGCCTGCTTCACATCCCCCGCCTCGATCAGCATACCATTGGCAGGCGGGCATTCAGTCACTCTGTCCTCACCTTCTCGAACTCCATCCCACAGTGCCTCCACCTTGTCCCCTCCCTTGCCTCTTTGAAGACCCATCTCAAGAACCTCCTCTTAGACTGTGCTTTCGATCCCTCCCCCCCTGCACTCCACCCTCCCCGATCCCGACGTCCAGCTCTCGTCCAGAACACTGACTGTCCAGCAGCTTGGGACATCATCCTGATGTGATACAAACGTAATTTTGTTGTTGTGACTTTTCGATGAGATTTGAGAAGCCCCACATACATGTGCCCAAACTCATCAAGTCAAGAATTGATAACTGTCTGTGTATATGAATATCTTACTCATCGTAATTGTGGACAGGGAACATTTGAGATACATTGCTGTTCTAAGCGTTTCTCTTTGACTGTTATTCTCTAAAGTTACAGCTTTCTAAATTGAAATGGAGTTAAATGAAGTTAAACAGAAAAACAAGAAAATGTTGTTATAACATTGCTGTGTATAGCGACAAAAATAAGTATAGTGAAAACTATACAGTGAACCTATAAAGTACAGTGAAAACTTCAATGCATTATTTGCACATTCTTTCCTTGATTTTTTTAATTGGAAGATTGTCATAAATCAGTTGCTAAGATCAAAAGTGGGGTATTTATACATGGAGATTATTTCCAGAAATACAGCATGCCATTTGATCATATAATAATGTCATATAATAATAATAATCTTTGCATTTGATAATAGCGCTTTTCACGTCTTCTAGATGTCTCGAAGCGTTTCACAGAATATATTGTAAAGGGAATTGTATATGTGTGGACGAAACACGGCAGCCAATTGCGCACAGCAGTGTCCCACAAACGGTGGTGGATCGAAACGACCAATTTATGATTGTTTTTTTTGAGGGATTATTATCAGGCGTGTGGAGTAAGGAAACTTGCCCAAGGTTTTGCCCTGTCTGGAATTGAACCCAGGTCTCTCACTTGTAAGGTGAGTGCTCTAACCTCTGAGCTACAGGATTCCACATTAGGCATTTAGTGTCAGGTGGAAGAATTTTAGGCCTGAGCAGCGAAAGCATCAAGGGATCCGTGGAAAGAGCTGATGGTGGAATTATTTAAAATAAAGAGATGGTTTGGAAAAACAGATCAACGGTGAGACAGGCACAATCTCCAGTGAGTGAGTAGGACATTCTGTTTCAGGATTTTCAAGGAAAATTGACACACTAAGATACATACACACTCACACAGGCACAAAGATATACATAGACAAACACACAAACACAAAGACACATACATAATAAAGACACACATACAGGTACACACAAAGACATACACAGACAGACACTCACTCACAAAGACACACACAACACACAGACAGACATGCAGATAGACAAAGACACACACATTAAGGCGCACACATAGAAAGACACACATACATAAAAAATAAACACAACTTCGGAACAGAATTCCTACAAGTCTGCACGATGACCTTTGTTGCTGGAAGACGTCTCCACTCAGTTTCCTTATTATGGAATTTGTGCAAGAAATAATCACATATTCAGCTTAGTGCCAATAAAGCATTCTTGTAAAACCAATTCATTGTGTTTCTTCTCAGAAGAAAATCAAAAGCTGTGATGTTCATACCTGTATAAACATTTTCAATCACCAAATGTATTTTCATGGTTAACTTTACTAACGTACCCCTACCCCATGTCTAATTTCTCAAAAATGTTCTTTTTAACCCATTACCATCTACACTTTCGCTCCAATGACTGTAAATGGGGATTTTATCAAGCGTTATCAAAAATAAGAACATAAGAATTAGGAGCAGGAGTAGGCCATTCGGCCCCTCGAGCCTGCCCCGCCATTTGATAAGGTCATGGCTGATCTTCTCACCTAACTCTAATTACCTGCCCTATCCCCATATCTCCTAATCCCTCAATTTAAAAAAAATCTATCAGTCTCAGCCTTGAAAATGTTCAAGGACTGAGCATCTACAGCCTTCTGGGGTAGTAAATTCCAAAACTTCACTACCCTCTGAGTGAAGAAATGTTTCCTCAACTCTGTTCTAAAAGGCTGACCCTTAATTTAAGATTATGACCCCTGGTTATAGATTCTCCTACCAGGGGTAACAGTCCCTCACTGTCTACTTTATATAGCCCTTTAAGAATCTTATATGTTTCAATAAGATCTCCCCTAATTATTCTATACTCTAGAGAATACAGCATTAGTTTATTCAACTTATCCTCATAGGTCAGTCCCCTCACACCAGGAACTAACCTAGTGAACCTAGTGAATCTACGCTGCACTCTCTCTAAGGCAAGTATGTCCTTTATTAAATAAGGAGACCAAAACTGCACACAATACTCTAGGTGCTCTCACCAAGGCCCTATACAGTTGCAGCAAGACTTCCCTACTCTTATACTCTAAAGAGTATGATTTAATATTCTGCTCTTCAAAAGACTCATTCCAATTTAATGAGAATTCTGAACATAGAAATTCAGAAACAAGAGGAAGCCATTCAGCCCATCGATCCTGTTACACACAGTTTATTACATCTAAGAAGCATAGAAATTTATAGAACAGAAGAAGGCCATCATGTCTGTGTTGGTGATCTTGGCGGATTATTTTTATCCCAATATCTTCCCTTTTGTCATTCCCTTTTGTCATACTCCTTAATCCCTCCATGACCCACTCTCGGCCTCTTTCAAACATCCCTATTGATTACACCTCTACAGCTGTCTGGACAGAGCATTATTTACCTTCACAATGAAGAAATACTTCCTGAACTCAGTTGTAACTGTTCTGGCTTTCATCTTAAAGCTATGGCTTCTGTGATGAATCCCTCTACCAAGTGAATAAATCATTTACAATCTAACATATCAATTTCTTTCATGTCAATTGTTTTAAATAACATTGCCAAATCACCCCTTGACTTTCTCTAGGCAATAAAATCTCAAGTTTACAAAACCTGGCATTACTGTATAGCTGAGCCCTTCAGACCAGGCATTAGTCTAGTGAGCCACCTTTAGACTCCCACTTTTTGAAATTCATGTGGGCTTTTGCACCCAAACAGACAAGACACAACTTCCATTTCATATCTTAATGCAAAGATGGGAACTTTTGTAGTGCCAGTCTAGATTGTCAGCTCGAAGCCTGCAATACGGGATTTGAATTTACAACTTCTGACACAGAGAAGAGAGTGCCAACAATCAAACCAAGCTGACATACTTCCTGAGTCTTTGAATTTGAACCGTGGTTGAATTGGCCTTTTGTATGATCACAACTTCAATATGAGAGAAGTGGGAATATCAGAAATATGTCAAAGGAAGAAGTATCTTATGTTGGTGTCGAAGTTAGTCAACTAAAATTTTCTTATAGATGATAACCGTTACTTAAGGTAAGAAATTACTCATTTTAAGTTAATCAGTTGGCTCCCATTCATAGAGTGTGCAACTGGTGTTTGTTCATACATCTTTAAATTGCTCATAATTCACAATTGTCATGAAGGCTTGTGGAGGTGTACAAGGTAAATATGGTCTTATGGAGACCTGCGGCTCAGTGGTTAGAGCATTTGCCGTGCGAGCAAGAGACCTGGGTTTGATTCCCAGCAGGGCAAACCTTGAGCGGGTTTCTTTACTCCATACGCCTGATAATAATCCCTCGAAAAAACATAATAAATTGGTCATCTCAATCCACGACTGTTTGTGGGACACTGCTGTGCGCAATTGGCTGCCGAGTTTTGCTCACAAATATCCAGTCAGTTTGCGTTACAATATATTCTGTGAAGCGCTTTGAGATATCCAGAAGACATGAAAAGCGCTATACCAAACACAAGCATTATTAGTAGTACCATATTATTATTACTGCTTGTGAGGTTAGGATTTTCCTATAGGTGGGAAGAAGGATGCATCAATTCCTGGTGCTGCGCCAGTATGTATGATCTACTGGTGTATTATCCTCCTTTAATCTACGGCTGTGGTTCTGGAGAATAAAGGATTTATTTTGTTGTAAGTACGGAGGAAACTGAATGAATACTGATACAATATGGGCCATCACTCATCAGGTATAAAATCACGCTACCACTGTACAGTGGGGTGGTGGGGGGGGGGAGGGGGGGAGAGGGGCGGGAGTAGGAAATGTGATGAAAAGCACAGATAAAAAGACAGATTTTAAAGCAGGCTTTAAAGGAGGGCATTCTATCAACCTGTGATTCTGAATGGGCCTGAGAGGCAACACAGAAGTTCCTTCTCACTGCACAGCACAGCACTTTTTGATATTCCATGTTTGGTTCTTTCTCTTCTTTATTGTTTGAAACATTTGTTAAAGAGCGAATGTTGATGGCATCAATCAGGGTAAGGGATTTCAAGGGAAAATCATCCATTGGGAGAAAAAATAGTTAAAGTACATAACTGAAAAAATAATGGGTCATTCTTCATTAACATGTAGGTACCTTTAATGTCAATTCATCTCCCTCACACTTTTGAGCTCAGTATTTCCTCCAAGTAATGATCTCACTAATGATCACATGGACATAAAAATAACAATTAGAGTTAATCATAATTATTTGTAGTGCACGACTGCATATTATTCTTCATATTCTTTCAAATTGGGAATATTGTAAAGTTGTTCAATACCTGCCATATCCTGATAATGTTTAATAACATCACTGATTATGGCAATTTTAGGTTGTTCTAATGCTTTCCTCTATACCCTGTTTTGTGGATAACGCTAACACAAAGCAACTGATACTGCATTTCACATGTCACATTTTACTGGAGTGAAATGATACCCTTAAGGATCATAAACATATAAACAGTCTTCACTGTTTTGTTGATTACAGTCTACGCCTCTTTTCACAGTTACGTAAATCCTCCCACTCTTACAAAGCAATAATGATGATTTTTCAAACACGGCTAAGATTATTGCTATTATCTGCAAAGTGTCAGTTGATCCCTCCTCCAGATGGTAGCAAAATATACCTAATTCAGAAACTGCTATCGCTTGGTTGCCCTTGCAAAGAGAATCAAATGTGTTTGATAACACCTTCACATGCCATTTAAATGTGTGACAACAAAATTCACAAAACGCTGCCTGAAAACTACAAGTATCACAAAATTAGCCTGCTGCTTCCTTCAGTTGATATCCTACTTTTATATTTTTTGCATGAACCACAGCTGCCAACACAAGAGAAAACACATCACATGCTCAGCGATAGCATTTTCTTGTGGGATTGTGCTAAATACAGTATCCCATCTTCCAAAACATCTGCTCGAACAGTCATTTAAAGCCACAGCCATTCCCTTCATTCAGTATCCCCATCTGAAGCACCCAACTGCCAGTGGGTGAGCTTTCAACCTTTCTGCCTCTGCTCTCTGGAATTCCATCCCGGAGGCATTCCACTTTACTGCTTCTCCACCTTCAACCCCCATCTTAAGAGCTCGCTTTCTGTCCGTGCTCTCAGACTCTCGGTCCCACCACTCCATTTCTATTGTCAGCTGTGTGAATGCCCTCTCAGTGCCCAGCACCTCCACCTTTTTATCAGCCGCGTGAATACCTTTAAGAGGTAGCCACAATATAAATGTAAATTGTTCTTATTGTTGGAAAACCGTGAGAGTTTCTTTCAGGTCTCAGAATGAAAAGACTCACAATGAAACAGTATCATGCGAAGGATTCCAAAGTGCTATCTCAAAGTGAGCAATGACACTTGGCTTAACGTGGAGCTGAGATACATGCTGACATGTGTGCAAGGTTATTATTTTGCCTACAAGATAAACAATCCGTATACTTTACTGTATATCCTGTTAAACGCTTTGAGATGCCCTCCAATATGAACGGTGAAATACGAAATGTAAGGGATTAATATTTCTTTCGGAGAACCACAATTGGACCTTTTTTTGCCTACAGCACAAAGTTGTTCTAATATGTGCTTTTGTATAGTTTAAGCTTAAAAACAGAGATGATAGAAATTAACATAGAGAAAATCAGAGAGAAATAGAAAGTTAGACAGACCCAATAAGGAAGGGTTTGAGAGACCTCAGAAAAAGGTGGAGAGTGTTAGAGATTGGCAGCGTGTGGTAGAATAACGCATGATTGAATAATTTTTTGGGTGCCATTGTAGCCAATTTATATTTTGTGTTATGTCCAATTTTCCATGCATTCTGCATATCCACAATGGGGAAAATTCCAAATAGTGTGAATAATTGGCTGTAGTTTCAAAACATGTTTAGTAGAATTGAAACAACCAGCATTTGACAAACAAATACAAATAATAAAACTCTATGCTAAATATACCACACAGTATTTCCCAACTTTGCGGATTCTCAATATAATACTCTTAGCTCAGTCATTTATATAATAATAGTAATACAATAATCATGGCATTTGATGTAGTGCTTTTCACATTATATACAGAATATACTGTGAAGTGAATTGACTATATTTTTGGGAAAACGTAGGAGCTAATTGTGCACAAACAGTCATGGATTGACTAACGACCGGATTCCAACACTGCTGGGTAAACAGAGGGGTGTGGATTAAGGAAACTTGCCCAATAGCAAATAAATAATGAGCTTTAGGAAGGAAAGGCCCTTACTGTTTTTTGAATGGATTCATTAAATTGGGATGATTTTGCACACACATGCCTCACCAAGTAATTTACATCAGCTGCGACTGTGTATAGTGCTGATTTCATGACGAAACATGCCACAACTGGCTTCCAGCACCAAGTAGCTGAAAACAACTGCGCTGAAAAAATAAGTGATCATGAAACAAAATTCATCTTAGAGGTTGCTCGATCCTCGGCGCCATCACTTTCTGCGCATTGTACGCAAAGCGTCGTTTATGTCACGTCCTGCGCACTGCTCCTGTGCTTTATTATGTGCAGAAAACACCACTGGTGTCACTCTCCTCGACATTGGATACCTGTGCTCAGCGCACGGGGCGCTGCTCGTTTTTCACTACACAAAGTAGACCCAACGACCTGAAAGTTAGGAATTGTTTTCACACTCACTTATGACAAGGCTGCTGAGAGATTGGACTCACACGACTATGCTGTGACATGGTGGGTGCCCTGTATAAAACACCAATCCTTACACTTGACATGGCACCTTATGAAATCAAAACATCTCAAAACACTTCACGGAGAGTCTGCGCAGGGCTGTGACTGTGTATTCGTAAGTGAATACAGCAGCTCATTTGTGTACAGCAATGTCCCACAAACAGCCATGAAATTAATCAGTGTTTTTGTTAATCTGGAGGTTTGTTGGCCAGGATACTGGGAGAAACTCCCTTCTCTTTTTGAGTAGTGCCACGGGATCTTTAACATCCACCCGAGCAGGCAGATAGGGCTTCGTTTAACATCTCATCCGAACGACGGTTGACGTCAAAAGATAAAACATTGCAAATTTTGTGTTAATTATTTTGAATGAAATTTTTTGAATTAAAAAAATGAATAGTATAATCCTTACACTTGATGTTTCTTCTCTGCCAGATAAGCGCCATATTAACATGCCAGAAGACTAGTTGAGGAAAGGTCTGGGCTAAACCTCAGACCTTGCAGCTGGTGTGAAAAAGTCCCTTCAGTATTTTGATATTGTAGAGCAAACTTCACCAACCCAGCACTAGAATGCTTACATAAAGTTTAGGGCTGGTCGGTTTAAAGGAAATAAGTTATCTGCTTTACACAATATAAACAAGATCATATTATTTAAATTCTGCAAACAGCTTCGCAAAATATACATTGCAAAGCCGGGTGAACAAATATAAACACATATCATATCTTGGAAATACATTTGTAACCGGAATGTAGCTCAGTGGTTAGAGAACTCACCTTACAAGCGTGAGACCTGTGTTCAAATCCAGTCAGGGCGAAACCCTGGGCAAGTTTCCTTACTCCACAAGCCTAATAATCAATAATCCCTCCAAACAATAATAAAATTGGTGATTACAATCCACGACTGTCTGTGGGACGCTGCTGTGTGCCAATGGCGGCCGCATTTCTCCCACAAATATACACTCAATTCACTTTACACTATATTCTATGAAGCGCTTTGAGGCATCTGGAAGACGTGAAAAGCGCTACATCAAATGCAAGGATTATTATTTAAGACTGTAAGTTTCAAGCAGAACTTGGCAATAACCACGACTAAATAATAGCTACTGATTTCTCTTTTGGGGAGCAAAGAGACTATTTCTATACCGATTTTGCAACCTACAGTATTTAGGTAGAAATAATTAAAGATCCCTCACTCTCTGGGAGGCAAATACACGTTTACAAAACGATCACAGTAAGTTTAAAGTCCAAAATGATTGTCTTGGAATGTATTACATGTTGAGAGGCAACAAACATGTTTAAAAAATACATAAATACACCTTTTGTCACGACCTTGCAGCACTATTTCGGAACAGATCAGAAAAGTTTTGTCCCCCTCCCTCCCCACTCCCACACCTCACTCATTCAGAAAATAACAGCAAGACTGGAAACACAGGAACAGAGATATAAAAAGCAATCAAAAGAAACACTGATTTGAACGAAAAACAAGACGAAACAAAGAAAGACCAGGACAGTTTCAACCCATTTCAGATCCACAAAAGAAACGATGCGGGTTATGTATGTATGTCTGAATTAGATCCCCCCCCTCCCACACACACACACACACACCCATCCCATCCCATTCCCCTCCAAAGCAAAGTCAGTAAGAGCCACAGACAGCCTCACTCTACTCACTGGAATCAGACAAGACTGGAAATGTGGAGGGAGAGAGAAAATAAAATGAATTACTTGCAAAAAAAAAAATTAATAAATATATATACAGAGAGAGAGAGAGAGGAGATATATATTTATTGATGTTATATTATATTATAGAGAGATATGGAAATCTGAATGAAATGACTATCCTTTTTTCAAAGAAAAAGAGAGAGAGAAAGAGAGAGGAAGAGAGAGAGAGAGAGAGAGAGAGAGCGTTATATTTTTCACCTTTAATTTAGTATTAGGATAGCGCAATGACTTCCTCGGTCCTGTACTATTAGACACAGCGGCTTGACTAAGATCTTCCAACAGTTCGATGATATCGTCAAGCACGCACCTCTCGTCGCGGCTCCGCAACATACAGATGTGAGAGAAGGAGTAGCTGAAGCCCGACACGTTGACTCGCATGTCCAGGGCTGCCCGGTGTAGCTTCAGGATCCGCTCGGTCACCGGCCCCTCTAGGATGTCAGCCCCGGCCGGGGAGGTGAAGACGACCCGCCCGTACCTGCCCGGCGTGTGCAAGTCCGAGTACAGGTTGTGCTTCGACTGGTTGATGGAGAACAGGCTGTTGACCAAGGTCCTCTCGATCTTGGCCAGGCTGTGAGTGGGGGCCAGCAGCCACTCCAGGTCGGTCTCTCGCTGGAACCCGTTGAGGAAGGTGGCCCCGAACACGATGGTCAGCACCGAGGGCAGAGTCAGGAACAACACCGGGTGTCTACTCACAAACAGCCCCAAGCTGTAAAAACATCCCTTCAGCCCTGAGTGCACGACTTGTCGCAGCATCCTCCTCCTCCTCCTCCTCCTCCTCCCGCTCCGCAAGCTCCCCCAGCCCTCGGTCTTCCTGTGAAGCACATCTGACATGTGGCTTTGCCCTCTTTTGGGTTGTTTTCACATGTCCCCCCCCCCCCCCCCCCCCAACAACAACCCCCCCCCAAACACCAACCCCCCCAAACACCAACCCCCCCAAACACCAACCCCCCCAAACACCAACCCCCCCAAACACCAACCCCCCCAAACACCAACCCCCTGACTGAGGGGCGGGGGCTCCTCTCCCCCTGACTGAGGGGCGGGGGCTCCTCTCCCGGGGCTGAGGGGCGGGGGCTCCTCTCCCGGGGCTGAGGGGCGGGGGCTCCTCTCCCGGGGCTGAGGGGCGGGGGCTCCTCTCCCGGGGCTGAGGGCGGGGGCTCCTCTCCCGGGGCTGAGGGGCGGGGGCTCCTCTCCCCCCGGCTGAGGGGCGGGGGCTCCTCTCCCGGGGCTGAGGGCGGGGGCTCCTCTCCCGGGGCTGAGGGGCGGGGGCTCCTCTCCCGGGGCTGAGGGGCGGGGGCTGAGGGCAACAGCGGCGGCGGCGGCAGCTCCTCTCCCCGGGAGCCACCGCAGTCATCTGCGGCAACTACCACAACTCATCACTCCACAGAGGGGGGGTTACTCCCCTCCCTCCCTCACACACACACCCCCCCCCCCACACACACCCTCCCTCCCTCCCCCCTCCCCTCACCCTCCCCCCCCCTCCCCTCTCACCCTCCCTCCCCCCTCCCCCTCCCCCCCCTCCCCTCTCACCCTCCCCCCTCACCCTCCCTCCCCTCCCCTCTCCCCCCTCACCCTCCCTCCCTCCCCCCTCACCCTCCCTCCCTCCCCCCTCACCCTCCCTCCCCCCTCACCCTCCCTCCCCTCTCACCCTCCCGACCCCCTCCCCCTCCCCTCCCTCCCTCCCTCCCCCCTCCCCTCTCACCCTCCCTCCCCTCTCACCCTCCCGACCCCCTCCCCCTCCCCTCCCTCCCTCCCTCCCCCCTCCCCCCTCACCCTCCCTCCCTCCCCCCTCACCCTCCCTCCCTCCCCCCCTCACCCTCCCTCCCTCCTCCCCTCTCACCCCCCCTCCCCCTCTCACCCCCCCTCCCCCTCTCACCCTCCCCCCCCTCCCCCCCCTCCCCCTCTCACCCTCGGAGACCAGAGCGGGCGGACGGTTTGGTTATATTTTCACCGCATCGCCTCCCTGCCCCCGGGAGTGGGGGGTCTCTCTCTCTCTCTCTCTGTGATCCAAGTGTCTCCTCATTTATGTACTTGTGTGTGTGTTTTACTCGAACCAAGTGTGAGCA